>MCJB01050740.1:34293-63741 GCA_002018475.1 Nicotiana obtusifolia | reverse complement strand
AGTCCGCAAGCTGAGAACAAAAGATGTAGCTTCCGTCAAAGTATTATGGAGGAACAAGAATATGGAAGAAATGACATGGGAAGCAGAAGAGGAGATGAAGTCTAAATACCCTTACCTGTTCCAGAATAGAGATAACGAGGATGCTAGGGGAACACAGGATGCATTAGAAGGTGAAACAGCTCTATGAGGTAAGCAATAGCTTGAGAATACTCTTCCTTAATACAAAATGGTGATATGAAGATAATGTACATGTCCATAAATCTGCATACTCTTGTAAGGCCATACGTTGAGTTAACTGCTCGCAATTTCGTCCTCTATTTATGAGAGAAACTCGGCCAGAATCCACGATGATTTAAACTCCCCATGAACCCTTACATTCGAGGACGAATGTTCCTGGGGGGGAGGGTGTTACAACCCATATCAACACGTGTTAGTTCATACCATATTTTATTTAACATAAATCCAAGAAGTAATTATCTTTGAGATGATAAGAAGTTAATCCTGTTGGTCTTAAGTGATATAAGGGTGTACAAGGGTGATTAACAAGTATTAGGAGTTAAACGAATCAAGGATGTTGTAACTTATATTTTCGGGTAAACCTAGAAATGCTTAATACACTCAAGAGGTTTTTTCTTAAGGTATTTGAATCATATAATATTAGTATCATAAGTCTTGAAGTCAAATGAGTTATGAAACAAAAGTCGACAAAAGTTGTCGCAACTTAGGTTCATAATTTGACTTAAACATTAGGTCAAATGTTTCTAAGCTTTTCTCCCAATTTACAAGGAATTACGGGGTGATCTACCTATCAAATTAAAGATCTATGAGTCTAGTTTCCAACGCATTAAACCGTTTGTCAATATGATCTCGGAGTATAGTGATAATTGTATTTCCGCAGACCTGCAGAGATTGGTAGGTGACAAGTAGGTGCATCACCTACTTGCCAAAATTAGAGGACAAAATTAAAAGTCCCAAAGTCGGCCAAGAGAGGACTTTTAAGGGAATATAAACTCAGTTATTTTACCCTCATTTCATACCTTCAAAACCAAATTGAACCCCTGCAACCCCTCCCCAAAAATACCACACAAACCCTAATCGATTTTCCCTCTCTTTCAAGTTCTAATTGGAGGGTGAAACCTAGAGTTTGAAGAACCAAGGAAAGGGATGAGTTATCCAAAAAGTAAGGTAAGTTTAGTGCTCTCTTTCATACATTTTTTCTTCTGTGAATTCATGGTAATTCGTTCTATACATGTAAGAACCCATGGGACGGTGATCGGAAGCCGTGAGTTCGAGTTATTCACTTGTAGCGGACTGTTTTGTGTTGCTGTTGGGCTGCATGTTTTACTACTGTTTTGTGGAGTTTTGGAGGAAGAAGGGTGTGGACAAACACCATATAGATTTAGGGTTGTGGGCTGATAGTTCTTCGTAAAATTTTCGGGTCGTTTGACACGACTACGGTGGCCATCGTATGTATGAAGTGATTAGCTTGTGCGTGGGCTGTTTTGGGAGGCTCAATATGATTATTATTGATGTTTTTTGGGAGTTTGGTGATTGTTTTTAATTGTGTGAAGTCATATATATAGGGGAGGTGCTGTCCGTTCCATCGTAAAATAGGTTGTGGTCGATACATAATAGTTATGACGCTTAAATGATAACGACAGTATCGTTTCTCTTATTGTAGACTAAGGAGTTGTGACAGTTGCAAAGCTTGAGATTGGGGCAGTATATACAAGGTATGTGAGGCTATCCCTTTCCTTCTTTTGCACGACTCCGATGGTACACGATGTAATGAACGAGCTTCCAAAGAAACTCTACTCTTAGAAGCTAGCAGTACTTACATTGTTTCCCCTCTTATGGAATAATTGACGTTGATGTTGCTTCTCTTGTTCTTATATTATCAATGTTGTTGGTACTTCCTGATTCTTATAAGGTTCATGGTGAAGAGTTAGTCCTAATAACGTGTACAGAGGATACCAACCTTACGTCACTCCAAAAGGCTTAGAACGTATTTTCATGAGTCGATCATGCATTATATATATGTATCTATTTTACTCTACCGAGCCGCACTATAGTAGGTCGGGTACGGCACTTATTGTGCAACCACTGATCACTTGGGTTTTACCGAGCTCCACGTGGCCTGGTACGATTCTACCGAGCCTTATGATGGTCGAGTACGTTTTTACTGAGCCTATTACAGCCGGGTATGATATGATGATGATGATGCCCACAGAGTTGTATGTTTTAAAAGTTTATGTATATATACATATGTATCATGCATTTCATGTTAGTAGCCCTCAGAGGTACCCAGATGTTACAGGTTGTATATTCTCTATCCCTGCTTACATTACTGTTCGTACTTATGGTTCCCTGCCTTACATACTCAGTACTTTATTCGTACTGACGTCCTTTTCTTTGTGGACGTTGCATGTCGTGTTGCAGGTCCTGATAGACAGGCAGGTGCAGCTTCCCCACCACAGTAGGCTGTCCAATTCAGCGATAATTGCGAGATCCCTTCTCCGGACTTGTCGTGGTATGGGTATGCATTTTTGTTATAGATATTATGGGTATGTCGGGACCCTGTTCCGGCTATGTTGCAGTACTTATGTTCCTTTAGAGGCTCATAGACAGGTGTCGACTCATGTATAGTTTGGTATGCCTTGTTGGCTGGTTTTTGTTGTTGTATAGTCTTTCATGGTAGCGTGGTAGCTCGTACCTTATATATAGTTTCTTGATTGTCTGGTCATCTCATGTTATGTATGTTCATGCCATCATATTTTATTGTTGGTTGTCCATGATCCATATCTACCATTTATATTGATCTCGTCAGCCCTAAAAGATTATAAAGAAAGTTAGATAAAATGTACGTTGGTGCTCGGCAAGTATGGTCAGGTGCTAGTCATGGCCCTCCAGTTTGGGTCGTGACAAAGTGCCCGTATCTGGTCCTGAATGTTGTCTTCGGAATATCTCTCTCTTTAACCCTTACTTGATGGTACCCAGACCTCAAGTTTATCTCTTAGAAATACTTGGCACCCTACAACTAATCAAATAAATCATAAATCCTCGGGAGCGGATACTTATTCTTGATTGTCCCCTTATTCAACTGCCTGTAATTAATACACCTCCGTAAGTAACCATCTTTCTTTCTCACAAATAACACAAGTACTCCCCATAGTGATGTACTGGGTCTAATAAAGCCTTTTTCAAGCAAATCCCTCAGTTGTTCTTTCAACTATCTCAGCTCTACATGTGCCTTTCTATAAGGAGGAGTACATATCGGGTGATTATCAGGTAATATGCCTATAGCAAACTCAATCTCCAGCTCTGGCGGAAGACCTGGAAGCTCATCGGGAAAGACATCGGAAAACTCATTAACCACCGGGATAGACTGAAGGGTCGGTGACTCTGCTTTCACATCTTGTACCCAAACTAAGTGATAAATATAGCCCTTTCTGATCATCTTCCTTGCCTTGAGATAGGAAATAAACCTACCTCTCGGTGATGCAGTATTAGCTTTCCACTCCAGAACTGGCTCCCCTGGAAATCGGAACCGAACCATCCTTGATCTATAATCAACGTTAGCATAAGAAGAAGCCAATTAATCCATACCCATTATAACATCAAATTCTATCATATCTAATGCAAGCAAGTCTGCTAATGTAGAACGACTATGAACTACTACTATATGTATAGCTATCACTGGATCCCCAACAGGTGTAGACACTTCAAAAGGTTCAATCGACTCTGGTTGTATCCCAAACTTACTAGCAACCAACGGAGTGACGTACGATAAGGTGGAACCTGGATCAATCAATGCATATACCTCATATGAGGAAACTGATAATATACATGTAACAACATCAGGTGACGACTCCTGATCATGTCAACCCGCTAAGGCATAAATGCGCTTCTGAGAATCGCTCGAGCTAGATGATCCACTTATGCCTCTACCACAACCTGTTGGTGCCTGTGAACCTTGCCGGGGGGGCATACTGATGATGACAAACCAACTACAGATCCCGCTGGTTGAACTATACCTGCACCAGCTCTCGTCGGACAATCTCTCATAACGTGGCCCGGATAACCACAAGTATAACAAACACCCAACCCCACAAGGCACTACCCGGCATGGTGCTTACCACACTAAGCACATCGTGGCAAGGGCGGCCTCATCGACTTGACTCACCCCTATACTGAGAACTAGAAGCCCTGGAACTCTGACTGGCCCTGAATATGTGGAGCGGTCAAACCTTCTACCGGCAAACTGATGGGGTGCACTAGCCGATGGCTGGGCTGGATTCCTCGGGTACTGCTGTCTCTGACCACATCGAAACTCACCAGAAGGACCTGACGATCCCGCTCTCTTACTCTGGCCCCTATCATGCTCACGATCGACCCTCTGCTTCTGCTTACGCTCCTCTACACCCTGAGCGTATGCCTGAATATGAGAAATATCAATGCCTGGCTGAAGTGAGACCGACATACAGTCATTAAGCAGGTGCGGCTCCAACCCCATCACGAATCGGTGAACCCGATCCTCCATCTTAGCTACAATAGTGGGAGCATACCTAGCCAAAGAATCAAACTGAAGGTTGTACTCCAGAACACTCATATTACCCTATCGAAGGGTCAAGAATCTATCAACTTACGTAATTTTTAAGACCCATGAACAGATGATATAATAATAGGACATATGGGGAATCAAGAATATAGGCAACCCTAGTACTTTTAAGAATAGAGTCATTTGTGAAAGTGCGTGTTTGCTCGTTTCGTTGTATCATATGGATCATGCCAAAATAAAAGAAAAAATAGCCTTAACATACCTTATAAAAATCTGTCCAATAACAATGCTAAACTCAGCTCACTGCACCTTAATCTACAATAATGACAATGAAGCTATTGTCAAGCTACGAATGACTCTCTCATTTATATAATGAAAGTAACTTAATATGGAACAAAACAGGCAGAATTTCCCCTGATTTTACTGCTTCCTCAAGCCTATTATAGGTGATCCAACAACACAATACAATCAGCAACTCAAAAATAACCTAACTACAATTCGGGGTCTTAAAAGCCCAAATATACCATAACTCGCCCAATCGATAAGTTATCAATTAGCCTGAAATTGCAACGACGAGCAATTAGACCACTACCCTACCATATGTGGTATTTCTCCACGCCCTTTATCCTTCCAAACTCCATAAATTAGCAGCACAAGAGTCCAACATGAGTGAACTACAAAACGGTCCACTAAAAGTGGAATAAATCTAACTCACGGCTTCTGATCACCGTCCCGTGAGTTCTAACTATTAGGAACGAATTTATCAACCTTCCTTGATATTTAAAAAGCTTAAATACAGCAAGTAGGTCTTTTCATAAACATGAAGTACCTTCCAAAACTCAAAGTACAAAGAAAAAGAGATGCGATATAATGATACTTACATCGTAAGGATCGTTCTAATGTTATCGCTTCTTGATTTCGTACCCAAGATGTTAATCTTTTTTGAAACCCTTGTAGAAAGCTTAAGGGTAAGTTTATGGGTGGTCTCTGTTCATGTTATATGGAAAAATGAAGAGAAAGACGACTTAATACCTATATATATCAACTTTTGAAAAGTCAAAGAGGTGCTAGCTTGGTACCCTAGCATTGGCCCATCTTCAGTCGCTTATATCTTTTTATCCTGACGTCGTATGAATGAACGGTTAAGAGTGTTGGAAACTACATTCCAAGATCTTCAATTTGGTACAAAATATGTCCCAAAAAGACCTCATATAGCACACGAAATGTATTGCTCAAAAAGCTTCATTACAAGGCAAATCCTTAGTCGGTTTTTCCGCAACTTAAATCCGATTTTTCCCAAACATTATATTTTATATCCAAACATCATATATAGTAATATTATGACTTTATACTCATTTAAATCATGATTAACAAGTCTCACATTCATTATATATCACATTGGGACGCACAGGGTGTAACAATTCTGGAAGTATAAAATAACCCGTCAAGTTCTAGAATAGACCTAACAAAAGAATAAAATATTTAAGGTACTTAATAACTAAAAAAATTTTGGAGTAATTTATATGATGTTAATTATTACCACAGAGTTAAAGTTTTCGATACTCTTTAAAAAAACTAAATTATTCCTTCAACAAATAACTCTATGTTGATCATATATTAAAATAAAATTTTATCTAATATTTAAAACTTTGAATTCAACTAATTAAGTGTTATCATAATTTTAATAAAATATGATTTAAGGATCTACATTTTCCCTAATTCTTTTTAATAGAAGAGTATAATATATCTATCCGTCAATATTTATTTACATATCAACTCTATTATAAAAGCACAAAATTCTAATACCAAATGTTGATAGATTTTTTTACCCTTCATAAATGCTTTTTATGACAAATAAATTATAATTACAATTAATAATTAATTTATTGCATAGCTAAAATTTAGGATTTGACGACTTCTATGGGCATAAATAAAATCAACAATCATCAGCTTCATAGTTTTACAGTTTTTTCGTTAACTTTTATTATATAACTCAAATACTAATTTTAAAATAATATTATGTGATTTTTTTTCGAAATCTTGTATTCCTTAAGTCGAGGTTCACGTGTAACGCACGTATCCTGAGACTAGTAATATTAAAAACACGAAATCTCTTAACAAAATATTGTTCTCCTTTTTTACCCAAAGTCGTAATTTTATTTATTTTCCTAATAAGTAGGAATAGCCATTTAATTAATTTCCTAATATTTAAGAATTATCATTTAATTATTTGCCTAATATTTAGGAGTTTGATATGAAAAATCATACAGATATTTAATTCGAGTTCTTTCAGTTTCCTTCCGGTTCTAGGAGACCTTCACTATCAAATCTGTTTAAACTTATGAGTATTTTATAATTTTACAAGTATTATCTTCTTGTTGTAAAATTTTTTGTTTAAGAGTCGTTGTTGTCCTTTTCTTATTCCGCTTTTAGGTTTACGAGTTTTTTATTTTCTTTTTTTTGGTTAAAAAAGTTATAGGTTTAGTATTTCTTATTTTCTTTTTGTTTTTCATAACTCCTTTTCTTAATATAATTAATTTAATTTGATTATACAAAATGAGCTACAGTAATATTTTTTCTCTGTTGGAAATAATTCACATAGTATTTCTTATTAATTAAATCAATAATTTTGAATTTTACTCTTAAAAAATTAATATTTTTCTATCAATTTGCTAATCATGTTTGACTCTTCTAAATGAACTTATGAGTAATTTTTCAAACAAAAAAATAACCACTTAAGTTTTCAAGGATTATATGTGATTACTGAAATAGAAAAAGAAGCTTGATAACTTATAATTTTAAAGTGATTGAATTATAAAATCTGAAATAATTTTTAGGTCATTCTATTGACCGATTATTCAGAACTTCTATAAAGATTCATCATATTAGGGAATATTAACTTTTATTTTATAACTCAAATATAATATTTTAATATATTATTTATATAATATTTTAAAAAAAAATTAATTGAGACAGTATACACGCACAAAACTAATATCACAAGACTAGTATATATAAAATTAACCTCAACTAATTCGAAACTCATGCTTAATTATATTTGTGTCGCTGTACCGTTTGGCTGGCAACACAAGCTCCTAAAAGTTAGCTGATTTCTCGACTGTTGACTTTGAGTCTTTGACCATAGAGCAATGACACTAAAAAAAAAAGGGGCAAGAAACCCCGGAAAAAGACACGTCAGCAGTGACATGTCATCAAGACTTCCAGATATGGTTGGCTAACTACCTGCCACCTAATCAGATCTCCTCCAACATGTGACAAATCAGCCGTCCAAGAAATAGCCACTTTTTTGCCTCCTTTTCTGTGATTTGTTTAAAGCATCTCACCTATCCTTAGAGGGAATCTGTGTTTGACTTCTATAAGTTTTAAATTTTTTCTACGTTTGTTGGATTCTAATAGAAATATACTGCATCTTGAAAATTACAGATGTTACAAACTAATATAAAAATTATTCGAGTTATAAACTTTTTTTTCATTAGAAACACCATTTTATGTGAGGTTGAACGTTTGTGAGTAGAATACGTGAAAATAAAAAAAATAAAAACTAAATACAAATAGAAGATCGGAAATAGAGTAATTTACCTCTTCATATATATTATTGTTGTATAATTATTGCCAAACTATATAGAAGATTTCTTTTCTTGCTATAGGAGCAGATCTAGAAGCCTACAGACGGGTTTGGCTGAACCCAATAGTGTTAGTCCAAACTCTATATTTATATTAAGAAATTTATTAAATATATACAAAAATTAAATTTAGAATCGAGTTACTAACACCTGATATTGCTATCCTATTTGGCACCCATAAAGTTCAAGTTTAAGACGCCTCTGCTTGTTATATATATAGTAGCGATCTCTTACCTCTTGGTAAATCCTTTGATATGAGGACATCTTTCTCTTATACTATGATAGCGTACAATAACTTACTCAAGCAAAATAAGTATAGGAGTTTAACTTATATACTAAGATAGTATAAAGAATTTTTTATACCATCGTGCAGTCAATTAATAATATCTAAAAGTTACTTTTCATAAAATTAGAATTTATAATCTTGAAATTATTGTGAGTTACATGTTACAACAGGTAAAAATATTTATAATATAACTTTTTTTATATTATTGACGTACCTAAACTACATGAACTCTAAGGTTAAAAAAACTAGTGTAGCTAAACTTAAACGAAGGGTAATTCCTAATGATGGTCGAAACATACAGATAAATTTTTAGCAACTTGACGATAATAAAGGCTGTAATAATGAAAAGATTTAAAAGAAAAAAAAAAGCTTAAGAATTTATTTTTAACTTCATGAGTTTATATTTTCTTTATTGACATTCTTGTTTGTCATCAAAGAAGAATAAGGACAATTTCGCAAGTCGTAGCACGTGCAGGTCCTCTTGGCTTATCTTGTGGGAAGACAGAGTTGGTATAACTTTAAGAGCTGTTGAGCAATGAGGCAAATTTATTATAATGAAAACATTGTCACGAAGAAAAAGAGGTGAGGGTGTCTCTATTAAATTATGAATTATGAAAGAATGGAATTTATACACAAATAGTCGGTCGGATTCACTGTTTACATTATACATTAATTATATATATATATATATATATATATATATATATATATATATATATATATATATATATATATATGTATATATTTTGTTCAATTTTAATTTAAGTGGTTGGTTGACAGTATTTAAGTTAATTCTTCAAAAGTTAAAAGAAAACATAATTGTATGCTTTTGTTATGCATTTTCTTTAAAATCAATCACTTGGTTAGGTTCTTGGCTGGTTCAAACGTGATAACCGTTCACTTTTATATAACCTTCATACAATTAAAATCATAAATAACCTAAAAGAAATTTCTTTCAAAACTTTTTGATGGGGGGCCAACACACAAGGGGGAGGGGTCCTGTAGAGGAGGGACCATTTTGTATACTCAAAATCTCACTCTATATTTCTATAAATAGCCGTGCATTAGCTTCACCTCCTCAGCAAAAGTCTCAACTCCCAACCATAAAACAGTACTCAATATAATCAATAAGTACATCACTAACGAAATGGCTATTAATGACCAAAAGCAATATCATCATTTGCCATTTCTTTTCCTCCTTTTTCTTGCAATATGTTTGCAACACTCTTGTGGATACTCTCACAATGGAGAGTATAGTGGTTGGAACAACGCCCATGCAACATTCTATGGTGGTGCTGATGCTTCCGGTACAATGGGTATGTATTTACACGATTTTTATTGCTTAAATTCTTGGCGTAAGAGCAGAGAAGCCGAATTCAGAATCTAGAGTCATTGGGTCATTGCCTTATACTAGATTATATGATTGTGTACACTTCGAAATCTTTTCTCCATATATGTGTACATTGTTTGAAGGGGAGTCTCGGAGCAACAGTAGAAGTTGTCGATGTGTGACCAAGAGATTATAGATTCAAGTTGCAGAAATAATCTCTTATAAAAATCTTTGAACCCCGTGCATAGCAGAAACATAATACACTATAATTGCGCCTTCTTTATATTATAATTATTTATATATGTATAGATAGTTCGAGCAAATATGACCCATTATATATGGTGTTACTTTTACGTCATGTACTCAAGATTTTATCTTGTTTGGAAAATAATTTTTTAAGGTGGAGCATGTGGATATGGCAACTTGTACAGCCAAGGTTATGGTACAAACACTGCAGCCTTGAGTACTGCACTCTTTAACAGTGGGTTGAGTTGTGGTTCTTGCTATGAGCTCAAGTGCAATGCAAATGCAGACCATCGATGGTGTCTAGATGGTATTATCACTGTCACAGCCACCAATTTTTGCCCGCCAAATTATGCACTGGCTAATAATAATGGTGGCTGGTGCAATCCCCCTCTTCAACACTTTGATTTGGCTGAACCTGCTTTCTTGAAAATTGCTCTATATAGAGCTGGCATTATCCCAGTCCTTTATAGAAGGTACTTTTTTCGTCCCAATTTATGAAAGTGTTTAATTTGATTACGTATGCACTTAATTTAAGTATGAAACTTACTCTTTAATTTATGTATATACACTTAAAAAGAATTTTCTCCTAACTATATATACACAATAATACAATTTTCCAAAGAAGGGGATTAAGTTGAAACTCGTTGGTAAAGGTGGCCCCATTGCTGCGCCGACATGGCAATTACGTGTTATATCTCAGCACCAAAAATTTGATATTCCGATCTTTTGTATCTTTTGAGTAATTCACACATCATTCATTTAATTTAATACGAAAAAAATATGTTTTTTTGACTTTACTATTATAGTGGTTAGAGCTTTGTGATATTAAGTTTACCCCCTAAAACATAACTTTCATAATTTGACTATGATTATACCGAACTTCATACATACTACCTTCCTCTTCTTTCATCTTTTAACTTGTGACACTTTGTGAAACTCACATAAAGACATTGATATACTCTAGATTTGGGTTTTAAGTTTGATAAGTTCAATTTTTAAAATATTCAATATTGAATTTATTGTAATTTTAAAATTGTGGGTTGGTATATATTATTTGTTGCAATTGTAATAAATTTTTACCTATAAATTTATATTTCAAAAATATCGGATTCAAATGAATAATGCTACATTCGCCTATGTCTAAAGGAGATTTTTTTTCTGATATATGGCAGGGTGCCTTGCATGAAGAAAGGAGGATTGAGGTTCACCATTAATGGTCATTCCTACTTTAATCTTGTATTGATAACCAACGTTGGAGGTGCTGGAGACATCCGATCAGTGGCCGTAAAAGGATCAAGAACAGGGTGGCAAAACATGTCAAGAAATTGGGGTCAAAACTGGCAGAGTCACTCTTACCTTAATGGCCAAAGCCTTTCTTTTAAAGTAACAGCAAGTGATGGCAAGACAATTACTAGCTACAACGTTGCTCCAGCCAATTGGCAATTTGGTCAAACTTTTGAAGGAGGTCAATTCTAAAATAAGTTACATGTTTTGATACTGAGCCAGTGCAGTGCTTTTAAGGAGGTCTTTATTTTCGTCAAAAAGAAAGTGGAAAGGTCGGAAGTGTCTATGCCCTGTCGATTAGTGTCGCAAATATATAATGCTAGGTCTAAAGACAGCACCTGGCAAGAATAAATGTAGAAACATGTTTATGTTATATATTTTAATTGATGTGAAATATGAAATGGTTTTAGAAACAATCTGTAGTGTCTCAAAGTAAAAATCAATTTAGGAGAGCTACAAGTTTCTCTTCGCAGAAGCAGATCCTTTATTATCACGGCCTGTATTATCGACCGGTAAAACCTATCACAAAGCGAAAATAGCCTAAATATCTTTTAGAAGATGCAGAGAATTCTATTCATAAACCCGTCGTCATAGCCTAGTGGAAAAGCGTGCATTAGCACTCGTAATATTGTATTTATATCATATAAGTAGAATTCTAGAAGAAGGACTAGCTAATAGATTAACGGGTTAATTACCACCCATATGGTTAGACCCGATCTAATGGCACTTTTCCAACACCAATCAGATATGCGTTTTGGAAGTTTTGAGATTGCCCGATTCTAACATTTATTAGTTTTACCTTTTGGTTAGTTCCCGAGTCGCAGTATTTTACTTTAAGAAAGATCATAGTAGGGTGAAAAATAGCTAGATTGTAAATATGCTGTTTAAAACTGGTCCTACTCAGCATTTTCTATTTTCTTGGTGCTAAGGTTGTTTCTTATCCTCCAATTATAACAGGCTATGTTTACTCAAATATGCAGAACATGTTAAACAATCTCTTCTTTAGTAATCAAACGCGGCTTCAGAAATTGAAAAGGAAAAATTCAAGTAATGTTTTTTTCCCTAACAAGGGAAAAATCTTAAGTAATACTCCGTCCGTTTAAAAAAAATTGTGCTAGTTTGACTTGGCACAAACTTTATTAAAAGGAAGACTTTTGAGATATGTGATCTTAAATAAGCCAGAGCATTTGTGTGGCTGTAAAAATTTTAAAACTTGTGGTCTTAAACCTGTCATAGCATTTGTATGGCTATAACCTATAAATGTTTCCAATTAAGTAAATATTGAAAGATGTCAATCTTTTTTAAACGGACTTGTTTACCCTCAAAATCGGATAACAATTAAATTTGTAAATGGTTTTAAGGATACACGGATTTATTTGACACAAATTGGTAAATAAAGAAAAATTAAATAAATAAGGATGAAGTAAGTTCAAAGCACACGAGGAAGACGATTTAAGTCCTAGTTAAATATTTGCCCTCGATCTGGGCTCGTAACAGCAACCGCTGATGAACGAAAGCCGAAGAACTAATAAAAAAATGATATATTGCTTTGGAATGCGTGTTACAATGTCCTTTATGAATTATCAGACCCCCTTTATATAGTAGAGGAATCCTACTTTAGGTATAATTCTATAAAAAGTAAAAAATCTTTTTGATTTACTGATTGCCGGTTCCTTATTGATACGTGCCGAGAGTCCCGCCGTAATATCCGACCGGTCACGGATATTTCGGTCTTCTGTTGGCTATGCTAACAATATTTCTTCGAGCTCGTTCGAGGCTAGGATCGATTCCGAGATCACGATCTCGATATTCTCGAAGGCAGGCGATCTGCCCCGGGTTCTAGTCCAGTGAGACTTGGGGTCGATCTTCAGTCATTTATTGCCATGTTTTGAGCCCGACCTACCATGTCGCGGGCGAGCTCAATTTTGATCGTATACAAATAGTCCCCCCGTTTTTCGGAGAGTAAACGACGAGAAACGACATGAGCTTCCGATTCTTACTTCGATACCCCGTGACAGAAATGACAAAACAAAAGAAACATCTCGTCAGTTAAGTCTTAACGGCATTAAATGCATGTCAGTCCCCGGTCAGCCATTCCTGGATGTGAACCGCCGCTAAGATACTATAAATACCTCTACCTTTGTTCATTTTAACTTTACATTCAAACCTTCTACCCTCGTATCTTTGAAATTTCAATACTTTCTAGCAATTATACTCTGGTTTATTTGAGATCTTTTGCAAGAACTTTCGTACATCTCCATCTCAAGCCAACAAGTGCACTCCTTCAACTTCCTCTCTTCCTCTATTTTTTAAAGAAATGGCAAAGACTTCAAAAACTGTTCCCCAAAAAGAAACACCTTCTACTTCGCTGCCGGCTACTGAGGCCGAGGAAACTGTTTCATATACTGCCTTCGATGAACCAGTACCGGAACCCCCTTTAAAATGTTCATCCCCGGAGGATGCTCGGTAACCGCCGATTTCAAGGTCGGAATACCTTCCTCCGTACAAGACCGGTGTGAGGAGGTCTCGAGATACATATGCTCGATCACTGAAAAAGTCCTCCCTACGGTCCGAAAAGATTACAACTGGGCCAGTAAGGGCATAGTAATACCTGACCCCGATGAAGCAGTCACCACCTATGTCGAGGGATACCAAAGTGTTTACACTTATCCCTTTACATTGGGCCTGATCGACTCGGTCATCATTGAATTCCGCAAGTGGTACGATGTATTCCTTGGTTAGATTCATCCTTTGCTCTGGAGGATCGTGATCCTCCTCTGGTTCTTCTTGAGCAGAATCGATGGCTGCTCGTTCACCGTCGACCATCTTCTACGCTTATACAGTCCCCGAATCTTTCGGATGGGGGGGGGGAGGGACTGATAAAGCTTGTGCACCGGGCCAGCAAAGCTCCATTCTCGAGTATTGATGAAGACCGGGATCGGGGCTAGCAAGGCCGTTTTGTCGGAGTGAGGACTTCGGACCGGATCCCAGCTGAGCGCATGCCATTCCCGGAGAAGTGGGATACATCACGTAAGTACAATTTTATTTTTGAAATTTAATTTCATACTTGACCTCCTTCTTTCTTATCGATGTTTTGTGGTGGTGCAGCCATCGCTCGGGTCTTGAATGCTGTCCCTCGACTCATAGAGTGGGTTGAGAGCATCGTATCACAGATGCCTTACTCCAAGCGCTCATGGCGCAAGCTCTTGAAGGGCCGTTGGGAGGCCCGTTCCTATGGTGAGACTCCTTTCCTGAGTAGGTAATATTTGGATTCCCCTTTTTTTATTAAGTCCTCACTCCCTTTACTTTTTGCAGGTTTATCCAAGGATGTCGAACTGAGGCCTCCAGCCGGTAGTGAGGACTTACCTACCGAGTCCCCTGCTCCGAGACAGGCCGATGAGAAGAAAAGAAAAAGGATTCCGAGTTTCCCGGGCTCGGAGAAGAAAGAAACAAAAAGAAGGCTGGTGCGCAAGTCAAAAGACAGCACCAGTGCACGAGCACCACCTCCATATTCGCTCTACCGGCTAACAGACGAATTCAAAGAAGAAGGAGAAGAAGAATCCGTTGTCCTGATGGCCCATCTGCCGTTGTAGCTCGAAGGGCAAGGGACCGGCCTGCCTCAAGCTAAGTAGGTCGATGAGGAGGTTGGGGGCGAGGCTTCCCGGGATGCGAGTAGTGCCCCCAAGGAAACACTCGGTGTGATAGACATCACCGAGTCACCCTCGTTTACTGAGTCCATGTATAACGAGGCCCAAACGGTGAAAGAGCGTCCCGACGAGGGGGCCCACGGAGCGGATGACCCCTTCTGCAGCTTTTTTGATGGCGTAAATTCCACCGTCATGGAGGATTTCACCAAATTGGGTGACTTAGAGATACCGAAGAAGAGTCCATCTTCGGGAGCAAGCGAGTCTTCCTCGAGCACGAAACTGATCAACTGGTTCCCAGCTCCGAGTGTGGATCCTGACCGAAAGCGATCGATCGTCATCTCCATTTCAGAGGATGCCTGGGTCCTCTTTGCCCCCGTAGGGGTGGCCATTTACCTTTGGTGTTTGGTGACCGAGGAAGACCAAGCCAAGATGAACGAGGTAGATGCACCCTACCTGTTCAACGAAGCACAATAGGCGCTAAACTGGTAATTTTTAGATATCTCTTTATGTCTTCAATTCATACTTAGACTAATTAATAGATAACCCTAACATTTTTCTTTTGTGTTTGTAGGCCTTGGTGCTTCACCATGAAACTTTCCTTCGTTATCGGGACGAGTTGAACCAGCTTGAAGCCGAGGTCCGAGGGCTCACTGATAAGAGAGATACTTACAAGCTCTTCAGCGAGCAGTGTGAAGGGGAGGCTACGAGCCTCCGAGCTGAGCTGTAGGTGGCTCGGAAAGAGCATGCTGACCTAGTTGAACAAGTAAAAATATTTGAAGTTAGTGACGCTGAGCTACACACGGTGACTAATGGTCGGAATCCGCAGGTCCAACAAAAGATCGATCGGATCGACCAACTCCGAGCTGAGATGGATGTAGTTAAGGTCGAGGCCGAAGAATGCAGAGGTACGATGGACCGCTAGGCCTCGAAAAAGGAGACTACTCAAGCACAGCTGACTTCGACAGAGGTCCAACTTCAGACGGCAAAGGAAAAGGCCAAGGTGTGGGCCCAAATGGTTGAGGAGCTCCGGTCTCAGCTAAGTCGGCCGTCTCCGATCGAGAAACTCATGCCAAGGAGCTCGAAACGGCCAAGTAGGTGGTTGCGGTGGTCAAAGCTGATGCCGACGAGATGGTGGCTCAATACAAGGCAGATGCCGAGGCGGCCCAGGATCGACTGAAAGATATCGTCGAGCACGCGAAGCGGCAATCTCAAAGAGAGGCCCTCCAGGAAATTCATGCTCGGGGTTTCGATTTATCGGCTGAGATCGAGAGTGCTAAGGGGCTCGAAGCCGAGGCCAAGAAGTTGGAGTATCCCGAGGATGAAGAAGACTTAGAGGGTTCGAGCGGATCCGAGGGTGGAGGGGACTCCGAAGACCCTGGCGACGAGGCGAACTCCGGTGAAGACCAGGCCGTTTAAGTGCCTTGTACATTCTCCTTTGTTTTTGTATTTTTGTACTTTTATAAGTTTGGCCTTTGTAAAGACTTTTTACATATAATATAAGGCTTCTTTTTTCCCTTCGAAAATTTCTAAGTTTGTTTTCCTTCGCTTTATTCTTTATGTTTGCAAAGATCGAAATGCCTCAGCATGTAATAATTAGGTCTTGTTCAAAGGTTCGAACAGGCCTTTCTTTCGATATTACTTCGTTTAGGATTTGTGGGGGCTCGGTATGACCGAAAACTTTCTCCAAATTACTTAGAACTTTTTAGATGATAGTTTTGCCGAGGGTAGCCTTTTGAACCGGTTTAGAAATTTTGAAGGCCTTGTTTTTTGTTACGGGTCTCGGACGTCTCCGAGCCGTTTTAATATAGCCATAGCCTTTTTAGTTCAGGCGTTGCCCAGTGGGCTTGTTTCCCCGAGTTATCCGGGCTTGCCCAAGATAACAGTCCCCGAATGGGGGTAGCCATAACCTTTAAGGTTCAGGCACTACCTAATAAGTCTTGTGCCATGGTCGCCGAGTTTATTTTTGGATGGCAGTCCCTAAGTGAGAGCGATCCTTTGAACCCAGAAAAAGGCGGTCCTTGGGCTCGATATCTTTAGGGGATCGAATGTAGAAAATTTCTTAAGAGAAAAGAAAATTTTTAAGGGACAAGATATTTATCCGCAAAGTAGAAACTTTTTCTTATTTCTGTGTGTAATATATATGGTAACTCATGTGTACAAGCTTTATGTCAGGGCTCGAGCGGTCTATGTGGGCAAGGTTCATTTTACCGTTTGGCCCTTACAATAAATCATATCGATCAAGTCAAGACCATTTTGATCACAAAGTTTCTTTCCTTGCTAAAGTCGTTATCCGAGGGTGATGCCCCCCAGTGTTCGAGGCCGATCACAGAGAAGCCTCGAATACTGCTGTCGTGATCTTTGACACCGATTTGTAGCCGACCTTCAATTCTAAGTTAGCACAATTTACTGTTGCCTCGTTAATATCCTTGCCGGAAAATCCATTTGGGACAAAACCGGTTCAAGGGAAAAAGAGTGCAACGCGTGCTTTCAAGCCTAAAAATTGTGTCGTTCTTCAACAGTCGCCTGCAAGTTTTAGTCCAAAATGCAAATAAGTAAAAGGAATGAAGGGGTCGTCCCTTAGCAGTAATATCGCTTCAAGTGAGTTATGTTCCAGTTGTTCGTTAGTTGCTCACTGTTCATTGTTCCGAGTATGTATGATCCCTTTTGGGTGATCTGGATAATTTGATAAGGACCTTCCCAGTTCGGACCTAACTTTCCTTCATTCGGGTTCCCGGTGCTTAGCTTTACCTTCCTTAACATTAAGTCCCCGACATTGAAATGTCGAAGGTTGGATCTTCGATTATAATACCTCTCGATCCGCTATTTTTGGCGGCCAACCGAACAAGGGCGGCTTCGCGCCTTTCATCTATCAGATCCAGACTCGTATTCCTGGCTTCATCGTTTGATTCTTTTGTTGCATATCGGAACCTGAACTTGATTCTCGGACTTCGACCGGTATTAGAACTTCGGTGCCATAAACCAGCGAGAATGGGGTGGCCCCGATACTAGACTTCGAGGTCGTACCGTATGCCCATAGGACTTCGGGCAAGATTTTCTTCCATTTTCCTTTGGCATCGGTCAACCTCTTTTTGAGGTTTTGGAGTATGGTTTTGTTGGTAGATCCTGCTTGTCCGTTCTAACTAGGGTGGTAGGGTGTTGATAAGATCCTTTTGATCTTATGGTCTTTGAGAAACTTGCTTACTTTGCTGCCGATGAACTGTTTCCCATTGTCGCACACGATCTCGGTCGGTATTCCGAACCGGCATATGATGTGGTCCCAGATGAAATCGATGACTTCCTTCTCCTTGACCTTCTCATATGCCTGGGTTTCCACCCACTTAAAAAAATAGTCAGTCATAAATAATATAAATTGAGCCTTACCGGGTGCCCATAGAAGGGGGCCAACGATGTCCATCCCCCATTTTATGAACGGCCAGGGTGACAAGACCGAATGCAGCAGCTCCCCGAGTTGATGAATCATCGGAGCAGGCCTTTGACATTTATCACATTTTCGTATGAATTCCTTTGCGTTCTTTTCTATATCGATCTAGTAGTAGCCGACTCTGATTACCTTTCGAACCAATGATTCATCGCCTGAAGGATTTCCGCAAGTACCTTCGTGGATTTCCCTCAGAACCTACTTGGTATCTCCCGGTCCTAGACATATCGCGAGCGGGCCATCGAATGTTCTTCTGAACAGGGATCCATCTTTGGACAAGCTAAACCCGGCTGCCTTCGTACGTAGGGCCCTCGATTCTTTTGGATCTGAGGGCAGTTTTTCGGTCTTCAAATACTTTATGTATTTGTTTCTCCAGTCCCAAGTTTTTCGGTCTTCAAATACTTTGCTTCGATTATCTCTTCCCCCAAGATTTTGGCTAGTGCGAGACCTGCAATCATGGCCTCATATTCGGCCTCATTGTTAGTCAATTTTACAGTCCTAATAGATTGTCTAACTACATTGCCTGTCGGTGGCTTCAATACAATGCCAAGTTCGGACCCTTCACATTCGAGGCTCCGTTCATAAGGAGGGTCCAGATCCTCGAAGAATTCCCCGAGTTCAACAATAACTCTCTTTTGATCTCGGATATTAGGACCGGCGTAAAGTCGGCCACAAAGTCTGCCAAAATTTGAGATTTAATGGCGGTCGGGGGCCGAAATTCAATATCGTACCCACTGATTTCCACAGCCCATGTGGCCAACCATTCTGAGAGCTCGGGCTTATGCATTACATTCCTCAATGGGTAAGTAGTCACAACACATATGGGGTGACATTGAAAATACGATTTCAGCTTTCTAGAGGCGCTTAGCAGAGCGAGCGCCAATTTCTCCAGGTGAGGGCGTCTAGTTTCGGCCTCGCCTAAAGTCCTGCTAACATAGTAAATTGAAAATTGCATACCTTTCTCTTCCTAGACCAGGACTCCACTTACCGCTAAGTACAGGTATAGTTGCTCGTCCGTCTTTGGAGTATGAAGCAAAGGTGGGCTCGATAGATACCACTTGATTTCCTCCAAGGCCTGTTGGCACTCCGGTGTCCATGAAAAGTTATTTTTCTTCCTCAATAGTGAGAAGAATCAGTGGCTCTTATCAGAGGACCTCGAGAAGAATCGCCTCAGGGCGACCTGCGCCCGATTAATCTTTGCACGACCTTCACGTTGTCCACAACTGTGATATCTTCGATGACTTTGATCTTGTTGGGATTGATCTCGATTCTACGGTTGGATGCCATGAATCCGAGGAATTTACCGGATCCAACTCCAAATGCACATTTCTCTGAGTTCAGCTTCATATTGTGCTTCTTCAATATGCTGAAGGTTTCCTGCAAATGTTTCAAATGGTCCGCTGCTCGCAGGGACTTAAGCAACATATCGTCAATGTAAACTTCCATTGATTTTCCTATTTGTTCCTCAAACATGCGGTTTACTAGGCATTGTTAAGTGGCACCGGCATTTTTTAATCCAAATGGCGTCACATTATAGCAGTAAGTGTCGTACTTAGTGATGAAGGAGGTTTTTTCTTGATCGCCCGTGTTCATCCGTATTTGGTTGTAGACGAAGTAGGCGTCGAGAAAACTAAGGATCTCGTGGCCGGCTGTGGCATCGATCATGCGATCGATGTTGGGCAAAGGGAAGGAGTCCTTGGGACATTCCTTATTCAAATCCTTATATTCTACATACATTCTTAATTTATTCCCTTTTTTAGGGACTCCCACTACATTTGCTAACCAATCCGGGTATTTAACCTCCCGAATGGACCCTATTTTAAGGAGTTTAAATACCTCGTCCTTGATGAAAGCATGTTTGACCTCGGACTGGGATGTCCTCTTCTGCTTGACCTGGTGGAACTTCGGGTCCAGACTTAGCTTGTGAATGGTTATTTCCGGCGGGATCCCTGTCATATCAAGGTGGGACCAAGCGAAACAATCTTCGTCAGCTATAAGAAATTGAATGAGTTTTTTCCTGAGCTCGGGGTTTGACCCCGTGCCCAGGTATACCTTTCGATCGGGCAAGTGTTCAATTAGTAGGACTTGCTCAAGTTCTGTCATGCCCCGAACCTGGGGGCGAGACCGGCACCTGGTGCCTCACTTAACCTAGCATACCAACTTGCGACTGAGGGACTCTGAACATATAATGTCATACTTTGCAATGGGGCCACATTGCAAGACAATTTGCTAAGCAAAATATAAAACGGAACAGAAGCTAGCTTTGGCTAAACATCAATATAAAGCTGGGCCGACAAGGCCGTCATAACTACTACAACTGAAAACCAACAAAATATACATACAAAGCCTACAAGCCTAACATGCTGCACTAACTGACAGGATATGTCTATAAGCCTCTACTGATGGATGTACTGTGATCGGAACAGGGCCCCGACCTACCCATAGCATATATACATATATACACACTATGTACACAAAATCCTAGACCTGGCAACTCCGAAGGATGTGGAGCTTACCGATCAAGCTGAACTCGAGCAACACCTACTGAGGAGGTCTACCCGTCTGTCTATCTGAACCTGCACGCATGAAATGCAGCGCCCCCAGAAAAGGACGTCAGTACGAAATAATATTCCGAGTATGTAAGACAATAAAATAACTTAAAGCTGAAACTGAACTAATAATATAATAACTGAAAATAACTAGGAGTCAAAGATGATCTGGAGATATACTTACCTGCTGATACTGACTCAATTCTCACAATATAGTAAGTAAAATAAGTGTCCGGCTCTATAAGGCTCGGTACGTGTAACTGCTCGGCCAAAGTAGGCTCGCTCATAGGCACTCGGCCATACTAGGCTAGGTAACTCGGCCATTCTGGGCTCGTTCATAGGCGCTCGGCCACAATAGGCTCGGTATATAACTTACCATCTAATCGGAGGTTGCCCAATAGGGGCCTGCCCATCGATTATAGCTCGATGGTGGTGAAAATACTATAATATATATATATATATATACATACATACATACACACACACACACACCCTGCCCTCTTGACTGGAAGAAGACATTAACTGAATATAAAGTCCCGATAAGGGAGAATACTATAACTTATGAGACTAGGATAATGTACAACTTATGAGACTAGGATAATGTACATAAGTTCAGGAATATGAACTTCTCTTTATGCCTTGTTATCAAACTCATGTAATTACGGGATCATGCCAAAATGAAGAAAGGTTTAGCCTTAATATACCTTATCACAATCTTTCTAATCACCAAGTTGAACTCGCCTCTTCTCACCTTAATCTACAACAACGATAATAATACTATCATTAAGTTATGAAGGGTACAACTATCGCACAACGAACGACAAGCTTATTTTATATTAAAACAGGCAGCATCTCCCCTATAATCCTTACTTTCTCCAAATTCAAGATAACACCAACAACACAAGAACACAACAATATCAACATATATACGTTATTTTCCAACCTTATATACACTACAAAATACTACAAAACAGCCCAAGACACCCCAATCCCTTCATACACAAAACGACCACCGTAGTAGTGTCAAACAGCCCGAAAATATTACGACGAATGACCGGCCCACCACCCTGCACTTATGTGGTGTTTCTCTACACCCTTCCTCCTCCAAAACTCCATAAAATATTAGTAAAACACGCAATCCAATAGCAACACAAAACAGTCCACAAAACAGTCCACTACAAGTGAATAACTCGAACTCACAGCTTCCTATCACCGTCCCGTGAGTTTTTACAGTTATAAAACGACTTTCCATACATCTCCAGAAGAAAAATTGAATAAAAGAGAGAATTAAACTTACCTTATTTGTTGAATAACTCATCTCCTATTTTGGTTCTTCAAACTCTAGGTTTTACCTCCAACTAGAACTTGAAAAGGAGAGAAATTCAATTAGGGTTTGTGTGTAATATTTGGGAGGATGTTTCTAGTTTAGATCTGGTTATTGTGCCCTATTATCAGTGTAATTAAATAGGCCTTTAAAAGGTCTCTTTAGACGACCCAAACTGGCCCATTTTCGAACTTTCATTTAAGCAAGTTGGTGACACACCTACTTGTCACCTAGCAGTCTGTGCAGTCTCGCAAAAATACATATATCTCTCTACTCCGATGTCGTATTGACAACGGGTTTAATGCGTTAGAAAATAAACTCGTATATCTTCAATTTGATGGTTAGAACACCCCGTAACTCTAAGTATATTGGGAGCAAATCGCAGTTACATTTGACCCAAATTTCAGTAAAACTTATGAACGTAACTTGTGATGACTTTCATCGACTTTTGTTCCACAACTCGCTTGACTTCAAAACATAACACACGACTATCATACGACTAACATAACTCAAAACATAACCTCCTTATCATGTTAAGCACCCTAGTCTCACCCCAAAATTACATGTTATAACATTCTCAACTTGTCGACTTTCGACGAAACATTATTTTCTTCAATTCCTTTAGCTTCTAAACCTTCCAACCCTCTTTGTACTTGTTGTTCATGATCTTCAATATTTGTAACCTCCGAGGTAACATGATTAACTTACTTTATACACTTTCAAAGATGATCTCATTTTTGGTCCTACATAGTTTGCTTACGATGCACTTTTACGTACAAAAATATTAGGGTGTAACAAGTTCCTCGACCATTGATTGTGTAGCGTCGGAATCGTCGGGGGCTATGAAAGATCTGGTGACTCCGTAGTCGTCGACCTCATCTACCCCTCGCTTCTCCGATTTTGTCGAGGTTGGTATCGATGATTGCTATTTGACCCCGTCTTTGACCATCCGATTCAGATCCTCTGATGTCGAGAGTGTGGATGCCGGGATCACCTCATCGACCGCGAACATCTCCTTGGCGGTTGGTTGTTCCCCATAAACTGTTTTGATTCCTAGGAGTGTTGGGAATTTCATCTCCTGGTGTAGTGTCGAGGCAAATTTGCATTGATGGCCACATGCGAATTGGCGTCAATCGGGTCAGCGGCCAGAATTCCGATGGGATCAACAGGTGGTATCTCATCACTAGGCATTATGTTGTTATTTTTGCCGTGATGACTGGACTCATCGTCAACATGTAGAGGTGCTGACTAGGAGTGTGACATTTTGAGCTTTAACCTGAAATTAGAGACACTCCGAAGAACAAGTGTAAAGCAATATGTGTTATAGAAATTATTATTATTATTATTAAAACAAGTACACTTTTGTAATATTACTTCTTATCAAAATTGGTAAGGTTTTGTGGCCTTAGGTTTTGTGGCTTCCTAACTTGGTGTGGGTTTGAAGCTTTAAAGGATTTGTTATATTGCTTACGAAGAGAGAAAATCTAAATTAATGAACTTATTATACATTGTCGTCCTAGATATTAGGTTAAGTATTAATTTAAGTTGATTTGAAAATCCTAAATATTAGGAAGTTAATTTAAGTTATGATTTTATTCATTGTCAAATCTATTTTTAAAGGGTAAAAAACGAACAACATTTCGCTAAGAGACTTCGTGTTTTTAATATAATACTAGTCTCTATGTTCACGCGTTGCATGAATATCTTGTATCAAATATTACCAAAAGCTACTGTCAATAACAAGAATTGTAAAAATTATATTGGATAGAATTGTAAAGTTTGATTGTTAATTTTGCATGATAAGCTTGTTAAATTGTATCAGAGTGCAATCTTGCCCTGACAAACAATTGGCAAGTTTGAGCTGCACTTCCCTTCATATCAGGGCAATAATTCCTTCCCCAATTTAAATTCATTTTTCTTGGATAAATCTTTCATCTAATACAACTCTTCCATCTAATTACGTTCATGTCCTCTTTTCATCGGATTAATTTGAGCTTATGTAGAATATAAAAGTTAATCAATAATTTTTTTTAACTAAAAGTAAGAGTGAGGAACTTATACTAATATTTTAAACACTCACTTCCTCAACTAAAAAGGTTAAAAATCAACAAAAGAAAAGGTAAATGAAATACTATTAATTCACGATTATACTCGTCGTGGTATCATATTCTAGCCTATAGGTGAAATACTGCATGGAACTTCACAAATTATTGTTTGAGGTAAGAGATATCTTGTGGTGTGACCTGTGGTGCGATTTGATTTTAAGAAAAAAAATATACAATACGTAATAATGCTTACAAAAACTATAAAGTAAATAGGAAAAGTTTATTAGACTGGCAGGCTAAAGCAACTGCTACATCTTTGTTGAGTCAAGAATATGGAACCATTAAGATACATATATTACCATATACGCCAAAGCATCAAAAAATATTGTTGACGCCTCCTTCGATTCTTTCAACTATATAGGATGTCATGGAAAGAGCCTTTCACTTGACTGAACTTCTGGACCAAATATGATTATTATTCTAAAGCTAATTGGAGACTTCAGTAATCTCCTTGTTTGAATAACCAACAGAATTTTATTGGGAGACATGAACCAATAGTTTTTATTTATTAAAACTTGGAGTCTACGACAATTCAAATACTTTTATTTTTTTGGACATTAATCTTAAAGATATAATTTAAAATTTTGAAGGGCATAAAAGTCGATTAACATTTCAAGGATATTTTTATCGTTTAATATTTAGCGTGGAACATTCGTACTTTTATAATAATATAGATAGATATATAGATATAGATATAGATAGAGATAGAGATAAAGATGGATATAGATAAATATAGATAAAAGGGAAAGTTAAGCGCAATTGAGTAATTTTTAGAACCATTTGTCCAAAAAGTAAGTTCAGCAAAGATTAAACATCAACCGGGACATTTGTAATTAGACGTAAACGAAAGGAGCTGGTCAATTTCCTCTTGTTTGGATGGTTGTTATCCGTTGTCTTATATTGTAACTAACACATACGATTTTTATTTTGACCTACTTAAATTTTATTGTATCGTATTATTAAATTCATTATTACAAAACAATAAAAAAGACCTAGTTTAAATAACAAGCAATTTGGTGTGTTTGCATAACTGCCTAACTTTTCTTTCTATTATAGTCTTATTTTTAATAAACTAGTGAAATTTTAGTGATATTTTCTACAGAGAGAATAATCCCAAACCAAGAGAAGAAAATTGCGCCGCAAAATTTGAGAAATTTACACATCCAAAACAACAAAGTATACATTCTTCTCCAAAGGGAACTTTACCATCAAACAAAGATAGAACACAAGAAACAACCAAAACACTAATATACACCAAAACACCATCTCTCCCTTTCTAGAACCAAATGCTGCATGTTTCAAAACTCTATTAACTAATAATTAAGCAAAGAATACTTTAATCTTAAAACAATTTTCCCTTTCTCAACACCGAGCTTTCCGCCTGTGACAATCCAGTGACCTGGAGGATCTTGAGGTCCCTTGTTCATTTCTGTCATGTCAACAAACTTTGCCAACTTATTGCCTGTAAAATTCTCCCCTGTAATTGAACTTTCATCGTTATTCCCACTATCGGCCTGTTTCCTTAACTTAAAGTTTGGCGTATGGTCCCACAATGATCTCCTAATAGTGCAGGCCGGTAACCTTGAATACAACAGCCTCATATACAAAACGTTTCTCGACCCAAAATTCCAGACACCAAGCTGAGCTCCAGTGACTATGTACACACCAGACAGATCGCCTATGAAAGTTTCAGGGCTCTCAATTGGTGCAGTACTCACATGTGAGAAGTTCTTCCATTTCACTGGCTCAAACCATCTACTATCTTGTTCTTCTGGACCCTGCCACTTTGGAGCGCCAATTGCGACATGACTCTCCCAGTATGGTTGTAGGATCCTAGGAAGAGAAGCGAGATGTTGAAGATGGATGACTAGTCGATTCCCCTTGGACCCTTCAAGATATAGCCGCATGCCAGTCACAGGTTTACGTCCCACTGACACCTTTAGTGGATAAAGACCAAGAGCAGAGGTCAGGCCATTAAATTATTCACTATTACTAAAACAAAAAGATGACGCCTGAGATATCTCAAAACGACACTACAACACAATTGGTGAGAAACTTCATGGAATAAACATGTAACGACCAGAAAACCTTCTTAAATTTAGAAACAAAGACAGTAGCATACTTGTTCTTGACTAACATAGAGCTTTTGCCCCATCATGCTGAACTGAAGAGACGGACATACAGGTTCCTTTCGTTGTTGGTTAGGAAATCTGTCATGAACAGGGGCCCATACTCTTGGGACCTGAAACTCCAGGAAATATCTAAGCTCCTCAATTTGAGGTTTATCTGCAAAAATTTATGCACTAGAATTACTTATCACCAACAAATAAGGCTGCTCATTACTTATATATTTATGTCTTAAATTGATATAGTATCTTACATTCAAGATAAAGACTTATGGCCCGTGCCAAATGATCCTTCCCTTTAACCCCTTCAAGGAGAAGATTGATTGGGAAAAACGACATATCAATGACATCTGGCGAAGATCTAACAGTCATTTCCCATTGAGTATGGCTTTGTTCCAGATCATCCCCTCCCCTTCTTCGGAAAATGACTGTAACGTCCTGCATGAAATACGTTCAAAACCTCAAGCTCATTTCACTATTCAGAAAACTTAGCAAAGTTTACACTGAGGATATACAGCCTGTTGTCGTCCCAAAAAAAAAAAAAAAAATCAACAGATTAATAAAAACATGCTAATAGTAGGCATTGAACTCCAAAGCAAATTGACACCAATATGACCTAAAATTGACAGTCAGAGACACAAACACACACAGAGAACTCCCCCATTCTCCATCTCTTGCTTCAATGGTCTAGCTGGAGCAGAGCATGAATTGTATGAGATTATTAACTAGTTTGAAGGAAAATTCTTGTCAAGTCAATTCTAGGGGCAGAAAATTGGAAAATCAGTCCATTCAATAGCTTCCTGGCGACTACATAGAGCTATGGCAGTATATCAGATTTTGACATGTCAAAGAAGAAATAATATTTTAACCAAATTTCATGCTTCATTTTTAAAGAACAATGATAGAATTCAAAGGGAGTAGTGTACATTTCCGTAATACTACCTCTATCCCATTTGATATGAATTTTCTGATGAGAAGTTGGTCAATTCGTTAAAAAGGCTTTCAGTTTTTAAAACTTGTGGAAATTATATAAATAGTATTATGTGTTGACCTATGTCAAAAACTTTGAAAGGTCTCAATTTTGAAGTGTGTAACACAGTTGGGTTGGTGGGAGTATCGAATAGCTTTTGCAGCACTATGAACATTAAAAGAACCATTACAAGGCAAAACAATTAATAAGAGGATAAAGGGATTATTTAGCCCTTTACATTTGATAAAGTATTAGTTCTCTAACATATGTCGGCTAACATGCACCCTCTTGTATTGGAACAGATCACACACCATGAATTTTGCCTGTGTGTGTCATTCTAAGGTAATCCCAGTGAAGCTCTCGAGATTTAGAAAGTTATAAAAGAAACCAACAAAAAAGAAGGAAAGGGGAGGAAGGTCACAAACCTCTTTTCCATTTCCGGGAATATATGGCGCACTATTGGGTTGGGGATATACCCCCTGATTATTGAAGAGCGATGGATCATTAGCCTGTTAAATTGAACAAAAGGAAAAGTCTAAAGACAAGCATTACAGTATATCTCAAAGAATGAAACGGACTATAAATAAACAGCAATAAAGAAAGGTTTTTAGAGATTGAAAACAAAGAAATAATTGGAACTAGCCTTATCTTTGTATCTCAATAAACCTGAACTTGTAAGGCTTTCCGCGCTGGAGAACCTCTGATTTCCAACATCTTGAACGTAGTTTTTTACTTCCACAGTGGACAGAGGTGATGATATGTGTTGTTTAACATAAATTACATCTTTTCCACCGATAGTTACAGATGTGATTACATGCGTCCCAAATTTTTCAATGAAGCTGTAAGAGAGTAACCCTTGCATTAGATTATGATAGAAGCTCTAGAAAAGGGTATCTTACATCTCAACAATAGACAAAATTCACTTGTACAAAAAAATAATAAAGATCAATTCCTACCTTGCTAATGCTGGTGGATCCCATGACGTAGGGACTGCTCTTTTAACATTTTCCTGTAAGACCAGTGGGGAGGTCATGAGTTGAAGCTTAGAAAGCGGTATGAAAAATCCATCCATACAAAGTGTCTTTGTAGTGGCAGCATCTACATGCTTTGAACCAGTGTAACTGAATGCTACACTGAAGCTACCAAGAGGAGCATGGTCTGAAAGATTAGCCCTTTTATTAAAATACTCCACCATCTGCAATCAACAAAAATAAAACACATTAGGGAGGAAAAGTTCAGCAAACATGCATTCACCACAAGTATCAACAACATATGGAAGCCATCACACTTATGACTTGACTAAGTTTCGATCAGAAAGTTTGAAGGTACCACATAAAGTAAATGGAATACAGAAATGAGGCTTAGAAAATTTTCACACATTGTACTTCATTGGATTGTTGTTTATTGATTTAAAAGATAAAATTACATTTTGAATATTTACTGCAAGTGACCAAGATATTTAGGGAAAGGCACATCTTAATCAGTAGATATAGGCCAGGTGTATTCTTGTGGCAAAAATTTAGTACCAACTCTATCCACACCCTTAATTGCATGTACTAAATATGAGATAGTCCCCTGTATAACGAATCTTGTAGACAATCAACCTTTAACTCCATTTTGTAAGCCGCCATGTTGTTAGTCGCCTTATAGTACAAAAAGTTGATTTAGACCAAAGATGGTCATGTCTAGTTTAAACTATAGTCAACACATCTGCAAACGTAATCAAAGCAAGCGAAACAGCCACACTTGGTTCATCGCCACATTGTTAGTCGCCCTATGTACAACAAGTTGACCTTTAGAACAAAGACGGTCATGTGTAGTTTAGACTATAATGAACACATCTGCAACATATAATCAAAGCCAGTGAAACAGCCAGACGATATTTCATTCATCACAAGCATCTCATGGACTCACAAGTTTATTGTCCTGTCGTAACCCAA
>MCJB01050740.1:0-27892 GCA_002018475.1 Nicotiana obtusifolia | reverse complement strand
ACTAGACCATTAGAGTATATTTTCTCTGATGTATGGACATCTCCTGTTTCATCTAGTGAGAACTTTCGTTATTATGTGCTGTTTGTTGACCATTTTACTCACTACATGTGGTTGTATCTGATGCGTCATAAATCTGATGTGCGATCTATCTTTCCTACCTTTCAGGCCCTTGTTGAAAATTACTTTCAACTTAAAATTAAATGCCTTTACACAGATAATGGGGGCGAGTATCTTGCCTTGTCTTCTCATCTTGTCACCTCTAGCATTACTCATCTTACTACCCCTCCCACACACCTGAACATAATGGTTTCAGTGAACGCCGTCATCGTCACATTGTCGAAACCGGCCTTGCTCTCCTATTTCATGCTTCCCTACCCTTGTCTTTTTGGCCTTATGCCTTTGAGACAGCTGTGTATCTCATCAACTGTCTTCCTACTCCCACTCTACAGATGTCTTCCCCGTTCACCTTCCTTTTCAACCAACCTTCTAACTACTCTAAGCTCCATGTTTTCGGGTGTTTATGCTATCCCTAGCTTCGTCCATACTCTGCTCACAAGCTGGACCCCCGCTCTATCCCGTGTGTCTTTCTGGGCTATTCCAAAACCCAGAGTGCGTATCTTTGCCTTGACCCCACTACCTCCCGACTTTATGTCTCTCGTCATGTCCAATTTGATGAGTCGGTCTTCCCTTACTCTTCTCTCATGTCCACTGCACCACGGCCTACATCCTCTACTGCTGACACATGGTGCCCCTCGCACTATGTTCTTCCTCCTGTTGTCTCTCCTACTGTTCCCTCTCCGGTTCAGTCCCCTCCATCCACTGCCTCCTCCTCTCCAGCATCCACCCTGCCGCAGTCTCCACCTCCACCACCACCATCATCTTCTCTTCCCACCCATCCAATGACCACTCGTGCCAAAAACAATATTCGCAAGCCTATCAAAAAACTCTCCCTTACAGCTCAGCTTCATCCTTCCCTTGAGCCTTCCACAACTCAAGCCTTGAAGGATCCCAAATGGCGGGCTGCCATGTCTGAGGAGTTTGAGGCGCTTGTGCGCAATGGTACATGAGAGTTGGTCCCCCCTGATGGTATTCAGAACTTAGTCGGTTGTAAGTGGGTTTACCGTACTAAGTACCTTTCTGATGACAGTGTTGATCGGTATAAGGCTCGATTAGTTGCCAAGGGCTTTCATCAGAGCCCTGGCATTGACTATCAGGAGACTTTTAGTCCGGTTGTCAAGCCGGCCACCATTCGCTTGGTTCTTACCTTGGCAGTCTCTCGGGGTTGGCCCCTCCGGCAGCTGGATGTTAATAATGCATTTCTACAGGGTCGTCTTTATGAGGATGTGTACATGGCTCAGCCACAGGGATTTGTTGACACTGATCGTCCGAACTATGTGTGTAAGCTGCACAAGGCTATCTGTGGCCTTAAGCAAGCACCCCGAGCTTGTTCACCACAAATAAGTTTCATCCTAAGTCACCTTCTAATAATAAAATAACACAAAGAAAAGAATCGGTTTCTAATCGCTCTGGAACAATTATGAGATTCTGCTTCTCGTGGCTTGTGGGGAAAAGATCCAACAAAAAAGAGAATTAGACAGTATGAAAATAACAATCATTCTGAGGGCCTACCAATATCTCAATTCAAACTAGGAGTGTGACATGCTTTAAAAATTAGCTTAAGATGAATAACATTCTGAAGAGCAACACATATTGTTAGAAATATCTGCCGAGAAGCAGCCATCACTATCCTTATACCAAGTGATAAATGCAAAAGAAAACTGTTACTATACGGCCTACCGCTACAGAGATTCCCATAAAAATGAGAGGATCGGATATGAACAAGAAAGTACAGGTAACAAACTTCCTTTACAATGTTAACCACTTGTTTTTCTTCCTTTGTTTTTGTTTATTGGTTAATCGACTAACGTTGTTTCTGTTCAACACTTGTCATCCCGCTGCTTGGGAAGATGTCCTACCGCGTAAAGTGTTGAAAATTTTGCCAGCTTACTGTGAGTTCTTAGCCTTCTTTGCAGCAAAAAGTTGGCGAAGGAACGCAAATTTTCCCCTTGCTCGTGCAGAAAACTCAACAATGGTACCATTGCTGGCAACCGTCTGTTCCACAGAATCTGTTAGTGGTACGGATGGTGTGGGCGGTGGAAGTGTGAAGAGATACGCAGTAAGCATTCGGATTATCTGGCTGAAGCTTGGTCGCATATTAGGGTCTTCCACCCAACATGATTGTATGATAAATGCCATGTCAGCAGAAATATCTTCTGGAAGACTAGGTCTCTCTTGCTGCATTTCCATTTCATATAAACCAATTTAATACATAAAACAAACTCAGAAGAACTCCAGTAAATGACTTCATGGAAAAAGCCAAATGCAAATGATAGTTTAGCTTACACCCTTCAGAGTCAAATATTAGAAACTGCACCACCATCATAAAAAAAGAAAGGGGATTACCACAACCCATCTAAGAGCACAATTTTACCTCAGTTACCCTCATATACACTTTAATGTAATCCATGGAAGCCAAGGAATGTTGACTATGACTTTTGCAACAAGAGTTATGAAACCTAGCTAAATCAAGAGAAGAGAATCCACTGAAGCAATCACGACCTTGGTACAAGGCAAATTACGTACACCATGTGATAGCATTCCAATTAAAGATTTTGCTACATTCATAAACCAAGGATATTTGGGCATTTGAGCTCAATTCCTGATGCCTTTACTTCTCCATCCAAATTTGCTTGTCAACTTTGACTTGGCATGAGAGAAGTGTTGAAAGTTTGGCTTAAATTATATTTGCATCATAGAAAAATAGGGTAAAGTGTATTGTTATGAGAATAAACGTGAGCCCCCTAAAATTTCTTGTGATATTTGATAAGGAAACTGGACAACAGATCAATGCAACGCCAAAAGAAAATTAGGAGAAGTTTATCGGGATGGAGTAACACATAGATATAATCTAGTACTTGCAAGTAGCTGGCAAAGAGGAACTAGCGATGCAACATTTTATGTCTCAGCACCATTGAGTATATATATTTATCAACATTCTCTTTTGTTTGAGGCAGTAAAATGTTATTTAATGTCAGCATACAGAACTGATGCTTGTGTCATGCCTCCATTTTCTAGACCACCTAGTGCTTGAGAACCTTTCAAGGGTATCACTGCCAGTGAACCAGGCCAAGTTTCGAAAAGGTTGAGTGTGGCTCACTTATATATAGCCTTGTCAAGATCAAAGCCATGAAGCCCTACACTTATGTTGCTCGAACTCTTCAAAAATGCCGTCCGGTGCATTTTTGGAGGATCCAACATGGGTGCAGCACAACGGCATTAGTTGGAGAGTCCAAGCAACATAGCCCTACGGCCTAGGTGGACCAGCTTGAGTGCCTCTTGAACTTCCATTAGTTTGGTTACTCTCCATCTGTATTTTCATGTGAAGTAATTTAGAGTCTGACCCTTTTATATACACAAGCCCCACAGTACAACTTACCATAACTCTGATACCTATCATGCACTTATTTTCAGATCCTCTATTATCTTGTCTCTCGCTAATTCAAGCCACCACCCTTCATTGGATCGCACTCTTTCTTTCTTTCTTTCTTTCTCCAAACTCCATGTTTAAAAGGCCTCGACCAACGAAATCACTCTTGCCACCACCCTACTGATTTATCTCCTAGCCCCACTAAAAAGACTAATAAATCAACAATCAATCAACCATGCTTCAATCCTAAATTAGTTGAGAAGAGCTATATGAATCATTGTAACCGCCTTCAAGGCTTTGGTCTAGTCGTAGGAACACAACTATGATGTGTGAGTTAAGCACACGTCACAGGTTCGAATCCTGTTGGGATAAAAGTGTGGTATTTAAGTAGAAAAAGTTAAAGGAAATTGCCCAATATCCACCGAGTTTCGAACCGTGCATCACTATCCTTCGAGAATTTCTCAGTGATAAAAGAAATGAATCCGCTGTAACCATTCCACTTCCAATTATTAAAAAAAATTAATCTTTTACGACAGGCTAAAGGTTGTCTAGAACTAGAGGATCTCTATTCTTCCATTTATCTCTACTCAAACTAAAATATTCATGGCAAATGGAGCTGAGATCGAAGGAACCAGACTCTTGTCACAACCTCAGTGATACTCTGATCTCAAGGCACAACATTAAGCTTCTTGACACATGCAGGTCTAGTTATCTGGTTCTCATAATATCAGCCAGAAGTAACCAAAATATGATCGTTTGAAGAACTCCTAAGGATTCAAAGACAGCAACTTTACGTTGAATTATTCCTTTCCTTTTAGAGAGAAAGTGAGGTATTTTCATTATATATAGGCTATAGCAACACCGGAACACTGCATTATCTGTAGATGCATTGTTTAAATACCAGCTAGGGAAACAGTCAATCACATTTCCCTCCATATAAAACACAAGTGCCGGCTGAGTGTTGCACATTTTTTCCTCTCCTTTAGTGGCATTACCAGGGTGATTCCCCCATTGCAAAGGACTTTTCAGTTAGCTGGAGTGGTTGTTACTCGGGCAGAAATAGAAAATTTTGGAACTAAATTTCAAAAATGTATAAATTGGAATAAATGGTTGGAGAGGAACAGAAGAATGCTTCAAGTGAAAGTACCAATGAAAGATCTAAATATCTGATAACTCAATCTTTTTGAAAATCTTGATACTGATAAATCCAAGTTTTCAGTTTTGAAACTCTGTAGATAATGGACCCCCGTTGTACTGTTCTCCACTTAAACACCAGATTGGGTTCAATAGCCAGGAGTCATACTCATGACATACACCTACCATACATCCCCCGATGTATTACTTTTGCCGTTGAACCCAAGACCCGGGAGCATCCGATAACTCAATTTTTCTACCCTGGTGCAAGGATAACCACACTTCTTCTTGTGATCTGTTAACCTTGTGGAAGTGGATGAGCTAAACTTGTAAAGCTTACTGTTTTGGGGAGGATATAATCATTCAATTGTGTTACTGTATGTTTTACCCCCTTGGCACCCATTAATGAGATTGATATCTTTACCTTTAAAAAGGAGTAGTTCTTCTCGAACCATCTTTAACACTCTTTATTAGCAGCCATTGTCAACCACATAAGTTGTTAATCTGGATGTGGAGATCTGATAAGAAGTTCAATAACAGTGTATGGGCTAAAAATTATCTTAGTTTAAGTTCATACCATATCAGCATTAAGAGAGCCTTCAAGGGCTGCCACGTGTCATAGAATGACTTCGATAAAAGGCATGTTCGAGGTTGAAGTGATCTCACAAGAGATGAAGGGCGGGGTCGAGGATTCAATGTAGATCAAGGTCGAGGGCGAGCACTCGTCTTAAACAAAATAATAACGGCTAGTTTTAGAACAAGACTTTTAAGAGAATATTCCAGTGGATATTGTTTGTATCTGTACTATTAGGGATTTTTGGCACATGTTCCCTCGTAAATAGAAAGAGACATAGTTATAGGGGACATCGAATACTTATTTGTAAGACAACACATTGACATTCTCTGAAGAATCTTGCTTTATAGCACACATACAAAATATACCTTTTTCTTGAGATTCTTGTCTAACTTTTCCCCTAGGATCCAAGAAGAATCCGAATATTCAAAGGGTCATCAATCATTTATCATTGTTAGAAAGAATACCCACGAATCTCACAATTTTAGGATGACTCACATGTTCTTATTTATTTAAATGTCATTTATTGCTATTTTATTGCTATTTAATGCCATCTCCTTCATTTTTGGGTCATTGAATATTGCCAGTGTTATCATCATATATTGCTACTTAGATAATATACGTACTATCTTGATACAAAATCGGTTAATATATCTTTTGGACATTAATATTGGCTAAGATTGACTCTATTTTATTAAATCTAATTGTTTAAACCCAGATCTAAACTTTGAGTCAAAGAGACGGCATCTGTAATTTTTTTTTTTTGGTTGTTGGGGGGTGGAGGGTGAGGGGGCCTTATATTTTTAATTCAATGAATTTCCACAAATTTATAAAGGAGTCAGCATCTTCTACATTCTTTTTTCACAAGCTAAAACTGAATCGTAGATCAAGGCTTTCCAATTCTCGACAAGCCAAGCTCAGAGGCATGGGATTTCTTAATGAAGTTAATCCAAAGGGTTGGCTTTTTTACAGTCATAATCAAAAATAACAAATAGCATACCTCATTGTACTGCAATAAATAATATCAAGACAGAAAAACCCTCGGTACCTTGAAAGCAGCAGCATAAGCAGCTTGCAAATTCGACATTCCTTCGAATGGCATGCGATTCGTCAATAATTCCCACAAGACAATACCAAAACTATAAACATCAACCTTGTTATTGTAATGCTTCTTCTCCCCCTGACGCAATGTGACAGTGCTGTACAACTGCCAAAAAGAAATAATTCAGATAATTGAGAAACTTGAAAATTCAGGATAAACCATTTAAAAGGTATTGAAAGTGTCCCAAGTAAGAATATATACTAAAGAAAAAATATAAGGGAGAAACGACAAATGATTTGAACTTTGATCATCAAGGCATTAGTGCACACCTTTATATCATAAAATATATAGTAGACTACCAGGAGTTCATCGCGGAATTCCAATAGGAGTATCACAAAATAATTATGACTTTTGAGGCACCAAACTACCAAATTAAACAGGGAGGATAGTAGTTTATAAAGGCGACTGGAAAAGCAATGACAGCAACATAGAACAGCCTTAAAGATAATAAATTGGATATGAATGTCATCAAACCAAAGTACTCCGTTTATCCCTTTGAAAGTTAAAAATGGAAACAGTTCCAGGCTTGCTTCAGATCAAGATCATAATATTGTAATTCAGAAGAACAGAAGAGAAATTCGAAATTACACCTGAAGATTTTCCTTTTATATTTTTTTTTGGGGGGGATAACCGGAAGATTCCCGAGGGACAATGGTGCACTGTTCGAGACTTGCGGATAATGGGTTTTCCCCCCTACCCTTCACCGCTTAAATATCATGCTTTTGTATGTCACGGGTCTGGAACTGTGACATGCGCCTAACCCACACATCATCCACTGTGTTCTTAGTTCTTACCACTACACCAAAGCCATGAGACATAGATTTCCTTTTAAATATAAGTTAAGGAAACTCCTTTTACATAATACTATTTGTAGAGGTGGGTAAACGGATAAATAGGAAATCACTTTGGTTGACAAATCATCTATTCACTCTTTGACACTTTTCATCTCTATCTTGCAAATAATTCTGATGGGTCAATACCTGAGCATATATTCCTATGCAGTAGCCAGTAGGTACATAATCCTACTTGTCATCCTTTACTATCTATGAGATGAGAAAATGCAAATATGTAAATCTGCTCACGTTTCATTAGTGGAAGCATAGTTGCTGTCCCTAACCATTCTATTCAACCACGCAAGTTGATATTACCAATAATTTAATCCTCCATACAGAAAGATATTGATACATAAATAGGTATAAAATATTAATAACCGGCTACATTTGAATGTTTATTGACATGTCTAGTGGAGGAAATTACACGGTTCACTCCTGAAAAGATGGTGCTTGAATAACAAGTGGCTAAATTAGATACAAACCTCAGGTGCCATCCACCGGTACGTCCCAGTTTCTGCCGTCATCATCTCATTGAGGGTCTCTTCCCTAGCTAGCCCAAAATCTGCAAGCTTCACAGACTTCTGATTGGCCGTGAGCAACAAATTGTCTGCATAAATGACATTTCCAGATGTGCCCTTTTTTAGACAGGAAACGATTAAAAAAAGAAAGCAGACTAAAATATGAAATAGGAATGGTAATAAGAGAGTGATGGCAACTTAAGAATAAAACTCCAAGTTAGCAGCATAAACTGACCCATACATCAACTAAGAATGAGTTTGCTATTCCCTTTGGCTTCCCTATATATTGAGATTCTCTTTACAAAAGGAAGAAAGATTTGAGATGGCAAGCAATGAAGTGAAATATATACCACAATGTCTGCACTAATAACTTCTTCTTTCAATGGTACTTAGATTACTGACCATAGAAGAGCCAACATAAAATGAAAAGATAACCCAGAAAAAGAACTACTCCAGCAGTAAAATATTGATGGATAAAAGAATATAGGCCAAAACCTTAATATTTGGCCTGTTTAACATTTCAGCGGATAACTACAATAACAAAAAGAAAAAAAGTCTTGTACAGCTCAGCTAGCCAAGTGGTACCAGGTTTTAGATCTCTATGTATAATGCCATTGGCATGTAAACATTCCATGGCCCGAGCAATGTCAAGCGCATAATTTAAGGCGACATGAAGTTCAAGCACTTTTGGACGAATGCTGACTAAGTACTTCCGAAGGGACATTCCAGGCAGCAGCTCTGTCACTATAACCATTAAAGGATCCTTGCAAGCTCCAATAAACTGCAAACAAGAAATCAGAATTAGCTAACACCATATGGCTTGCTAAACTTAACAAAAGAGCTGCTCAAGGGAAGTTAAAAGCACTTTGAAAAGATAAACAGAATAGTACTATTTTGGAGTCTAGTGAAGTCAGAAGAGAAAGAAAACGATACTTACTTTTACAAGATTCTCATGTTTTACTCTTGACATCATAACAACCTCCCGAACAAAACGGCTTCCAAGTGAAGCTCTTTCTTCCGAGGTTTTACCGCCATTTAGAACTTTTATCGCAACAATTTGATCACCATACCTGGAGAGACATGAAGCATTTTTTCCGATAAATGAAAAATGTACAATAAAACCAGACAACAGATAATCCAAAATATAACAAAAAGCACAAATATTTTCGATCTTCATGTTGTTTAAATGACAGAAATTGTTGCGTTTGACGGCTTCTCAAGACAAAATGAAAATAGCCAAACTAGAAAAACCACAGGAAGAAAATAGTTACTCTCAGTTACTATATAAGACCCAACGAATATATCAATCTCAAATGGCAAGCAAACTCTCATGTTACATTTTCTGACTAAGATAGCATTTACCTAACTAGTAAACCAATGGAACACTAACACTGGTCAATCACCTAAAATAAAATCCACAAGTAACAGCATCACAATTTTCAAGTAAGTAGCAGAACAACAATGATGATCAGCACTACATTAAAAAAAATGATGGGTAACATGGCACGAAAGGCGTTACATACCTTCCTTCGTAAACTTTTCCATGAGCCCCCTCACCAATTTTGGTTCCAATAAAGAGATGTTTTGGATCCACCAACACTCTCTCATCAATAGATAATTGATTTGAGGGTACTACTGATGATCCATTTCGCGATACGCCTTCAACGTATTTCTGTACACTACCAACAGGATTTGCTTCCTCTTCTCTTTCTCTACTCTTCTCACTGCAACTCATGGTTGCAAAATTCTCAATCAGATTATCCCTGAATGCCTCATCCTCACCTCAACCCTTTGATCCTACAAATTACTTGCAAATAATCATTCTGTCCCCATCACTCAAAAAGTCAATACCATCTTCTCATGTTACAATATGAATATTTGATCCTAGCAAACACTTGAACCCTCATAAGCAAAGCTTCTTCCTTTAAGTTCCTAATAAGTCCACCAACAAGTCCAAGAATTTATAACCAAAATATGCCTCCAAAATTTCACTTTCATTCAAAACTTCAAACACCCAAAAGATCTAAAAATGTAAAAGAAACTCAAGAATCACATAAAAAGATAACCCTTTTCTTGAAAAAGAAAAAAAGAAAGACTTGATTTTTAAACTAAAATCAAGAAACTAGCAGTCTTTGGATAGTGTGCAGAATAAAACAACCCCCCAAAAATAAAAGCAAGAAAGAGGAGCTAAAAAAGAAACTTATAGTGGCAGCTAAAAGAAAATATATAAAAATATATGTATACTATCAATACAAATTTCATGCATAGATAAGGACCTAACAAGTAACTCTAAAGACCCCCTATAAAGCTTTGAACTTTACTCTCCTTTTTTTGTCTTTTGGTCCCCTTTTTTGGGGGGATAGGGGTGGGTTTGAAAAGGGGGTGGTGGGTTAACTTTGTTTTTGTACTACAAGCTCTTATCTACAATTGAAATGGCGTTCCTGTGAAGATATTCTGGGAGAGTCTATTTTCCGGTGAGTGTGGGGTATAAAGTGAAGAGAGAGAGAAAAGTTGGGGAATAAATGTGAATATTAAAAAGAAAGCACGTTTAAAGTACACCAAATGGGAATTAAACACGTGGAGAGCACTGAGAACACTTTGGAATATTATTAGCATTAAGACATTAGAGGATTTGGACATTGTTAGTTGAGGATGCTTTGGAAAAAGCTATTGTGAATGAAGACAAGAGACCTTTCTTTCTCTCTTGACTAACTAATTGGCTTTTTGTGACGTGCAATTCTATTTTTTTGGTGTTTGATATTTGCATTTTGAGTCCCACTTAATTTGGATCCAGGCTGCATAAGACTTATTAGAAAGGGAAACATTCTGTGTGAGAATGTTTTACATTCGTAAAATTTGAACAAGAAATCTTTGATTAAGGGTGAAATTTTTTTATTTATTTTACCATAATCCTTGATGTATGTGCAATTTTGTTGACTTTGGACAGGTCAAGAGGTCACAATTTAAAATTTATAGTTACGATTTTAAATTTTAATAAATTGTGGATGATGACCATAACAAACAAAACAAATACACCTAAAAACTAATTATATAACTTGTTAATCAAAAAAGAACATCTACGTGACCTTTTTGAAGATCTCAATATATCTATCCTCACTCTAACTTCTTGTTGTATCTGCGTATTAACTAAAATTCTTATGTATGATAGACCAATGCAAATTGTTTAAACTTGTTCCAGTGCTTCCTTTTGATGCAAGCCAAAGTGTCTGATACTCCCATCTGTGCATATTATACCCTGTCCAAATTTGCATTTTCTCTTCTGAGTGGGAATCCACCTGCAATCCGTGAAGTGGTGTTCATGGGTATCTAGATCATCCTCTTCACATAAACAGCAGTTCACATTTCATATGGAATGTCTACCTTTGGTCAAGGGCTTATTAGCCAACAAAAGGAAAATAAAAAAAAAATGTGCCTAGGCAAAGACGAAGCCACCCAAACCAATTTTGAAGCGTCAGATTTATTTAACATCCCCAACATGGCAATACAAGTACTTGAGGCAGGATAAACACCATTGGAAGTCAATTGATATTTATCATTCAAGTACCAGGCGCGCATTTCTGTCTTCAGCTTATGCACCAGGCCGAAGTTGACATAGAAAACATTAGCTGCGACTTTGAAGGAGACCGGCAAACGGCAGCGACAGAGGCAGCCGATATTTTTGGGAAATTTGAGGGCCTCCAGCAGGAGCGTGCCGAAGATTTAGCCCACAGGGCATAAGAGGCAGACAAGATGACTATCATGCAACAAACTATAGACAACTTGACAGCCAGCTCAACGTTGTTAATGCTGCTTTACAAGGCCTGCTTCGACGAGGCGGGAACTAATCTGGGGGTGCTGTGAACTTCGCCCCCGCGACACAGAAACTGAAAATTCCTGAACCAAAGCCATACAGTGGAGCTCGGAATGCCAAAGAAGTGAAAAACTTCATCTTCGACATCGAACAATACTTCGATGTCGTGGGAGGCATAGAAGAAGCTAAGAAGATGGCAACCGCTGCCATGTATCTTCAGGGTGATGCTAAACTCTGGTGGCGGGTCAAATACGAAGTCATCAGGGCCGGTGAAGATACTCTCGACACATAGGCGGAACTAAAGGCAGCCATACGCCTGCAGTTCTCCCCCGAAAATGTTGAGTACAATGCAAGTAGGAAGCTACGGGAACTCTGCCAAACCAAATCAGTGCGGGACTACGTGCGATAATTCTCCGCACTCATGTTGAGCATACGCGACATAGGGGACAAGGACAAACTCTTCACTTTCCTGGAAGGGTTGAAACCCTATGCCCGTATGGAACTCCAAAGACAAAGGGTAGACACGTTGCTTAAGGCGATCCAAGCAGCAGAATGCCTTGGGGATTATCAAGTGGAAGCTCGGAAGGATAGGCCTCAACAGCTTGTCAAAGGAGGATACAAAGGGGGCCATCCGAGTACGGGTGGCCCAAGCAGAAGTGGAGGAGATCGGAATGCAACCAAATCTAAGGCTCCCTCCTCAGGCAGTACTAGCACTGCATCTAACAACAACGATCGGGGACCACATTAGATGCCGTCATTGTGGCGGACCACATTAGAATTATGAATGCCCACATGCGCAGATGAATGTCCATCAAGTTGTTGATGATATGACAGATGACGAATCCGATGATGCGGACCAGACCGAACCAGTAGGTGCCTCCAATGCAATTGTTGGCTCTTTTTCTGAAGCCTTAGCAGGAACCAGTTCTGGTATCCGTAAGAAGAAGGACCGCTGCCCAATCAACAAGAAAGGGAAAAAGATGGCAGATGAGAGGTGGCAGGAACTCCTAGCAAAATTTCACTTTAACCTGGAGTAGCGCAGTGGGAAGACTAATCATGTTGCCGATGCACTCAGTCGGAGAGCAGATCTAGCATCAGTGTGCATACTCGCCACCCTAAGGGGGAGCGAAATAGCCACCACCATAAAAGACCAGATACAGGGTCTACTCATCAAGGATCCTGCTGCACAGTATTTGGTTAATTTGGTAGAATAAGGCAAGACTCGCCAGTTCTACATAGAAGATGGTTTCCTGAAAGTTAAAGGAAACCGACTTTATGTTCCCAAAGGAGGAGATCTGCAAAGGACCCTTCTGGCGGAATGCCACGACACTTTGTAGACCAGTCATCCTGGTGAAGAACGCACCATGGCGTTACTTCGCGTGCATATTATTGGCCTCAAATGACCGATGACATCGCTCAGTATGTGAAGACTTGTCTAGTATGCCAGAAGGACAAGTCGGACCGTTTGACACAAGTAGGACTCTTGGAACCACTGGCTGTCCCAAAAAGACCTTGGGAAAGCGTTTCCCTGGATTTCATCACTGGATTGGCCAAGGTCGGGGATCTCACAACTATCTTGGTTGTGGTGGATCAATTTTCCAAGTATGCTACCTTTATAGCAGCCCCATAGTATATATCAGCAGAAGATTCAGCTCGACTCTTCTTCTCTCATGTCGTCAAATATTGGGACCTGCCCAAAGACATCGTTAGTGATCGCGACTCGCGCTTCACTAGCAACTTTTGGACTCAACTCTTTAAGTGCCTTGGGTCAAAATTAAGCCATAGTTCAAGTTTTCATCCGCATTTTGATGGCCAGATGGAACGGTTCAATGGCATGCTGGAGGAATATCTCCGCCACTTTGTAACCGGATCGTAGAAGAACTAGGTGAAGCTTTTGGATACTGCAACTGTGTTTCAATTCACAAAAGAGCTCTAATACCAACAAGAGCGCTTTTGAAATTGTTACCAAACACCAAGTGCGACTCCCACACACTGTGAATGCACCAAACATGTCAAAATCTCCTCGAGCTGCTAGCTTCTCAAGAGAATGGAAGCGAAATTTGGAGATAGTGCGGAGCTATCTTGTCAAAGCCCAAAAGCGGATGAAGAGGCATGCTGATCAAAATCGTCGCTTTGTTGAGTATCAGGTAGGAGACAAAGTGATAGTCAAAATTCCAAAGCGGTACTTGTTTGCGGGAGTCCATGAGCCTCGCCTATTGTAAAAATATATTGGACCCTTGTCCATTAAGAGGCGCATTGGGGAAGTTACATACCGGGTGGATACCCCAGCTTGGTGGAAAATTCACCCCATCTTCCATGTCAGTCTCCTGAAACCTTTTCGGGAAGATACAGAGGATCCTTCACGGAGCCAACTCACAATACCCAATATTCGACGCCCCGCTTCGACAGGGAAAAGGTGTGTTGAAGCTATTCTTGATGATAGACTGATTCATGCCTCAAGGAAAGATCACCAAGAATTCTTGGTGAAATGTCAGGGATGTGATGCAGAGGAGAATACTTGGGAGAGGGGGACAAACCTCAAAGCCTAATTGATGACTACTTTGCAAGTAAGGTGCCGATGACGTCGCCAACTCAGGTGGGGGAGAATGTCATGGGCGGCTTTCCAGCCATGCCCCATGATCCCTTGGACGCGCCCCACGGCTTCCTGGCAAGCTTACCAACGCCCAGCGCCACAGTCGGCCCCGTGGTCTCGACAGCTCCAAGTGACAAGCGCGCAGGCTCCTCTGTCACCCCACTAATAACCAGCACCAGCGCCCAGCCACAAGCAGATGCCAACAGCGCCATGCGTGCAGACAACGCCGCGCGCGGACCCTGATGCTAAAGACAAAGTTGCTGCAAACGGACTTGTTTCTACCTTGTAGAAGACTAAGTCCTTTTCATTGTAAATATAGAGTAGATTTAATTCATTTTCTTTTAGTGTGCTCCTACAGCTTATTTAGATAAAGTCAAGTAACTTTGGTTTATTATTTTTAAGCATTATTAGGGGTGATCAAGCATTCAAAACTTTCTAGCAAGCAAACAATTCTCTGTATTGGTGTCTCTCCCCCTCGACACCGCGTAGCTTTTCTGTAATAGCTTTCATTTATGCAATCAAGCTTTCTTTCATTCTCAATTCTCTTTTCTGTTCTCCGTCGCTCACAATATTGGTTTTTCCGTACGATACTGGCAATCTAGTCTAGCGTACGGAGGGGACCGCAGTTGTCAGACAGCAACTGTACTGACATCGATTACTTAGCCTTACGTTGTCATTCCAAAGAATCTCAGGAAGGCACCGCGTAACAGTATGCATGATATGTTAAGTTGAAAGATAAAAGTCTCATTTAGTAAAAAATGCTCCCTTTGACAATAAAATAACCAAATAGAATTATATATATGAACAGCCAAACTCGTGAACGTGTCGTTTGGGTCCCCCAAACACTTAAAGAAAAGTCATACTTGAGCTCCAATTAGACGAGATTATAAACCCTACACATGAGAGAGAAAAAAAGAAGAAGGAACAAAGGACCTTACAAATGGGTTCAATTTTGTTCTAAGAAGAAATTCTCTGAAGTTGAAGAATAAGAAAAGATCTTCCTCTTAGACCTTTAGAGCTGACCAAGAAAGTAAAACAAGTAGATATAAATTCAGAGAAAAAAGGCCCTCGAGTATTATTAGTAGTTAGACAAGCGCTGAGATCAAGATCAAAGATATATGGAACGCATGGCCCGAACTAAAAAGAACGGACACAAGCAAGACTCCTTTTACCCGCGTAAGAAATTATTCGAATCTACATCGAAGAAAATGGACGACTTAAAAAGGTAATAAAATCACGTTGATCACCATATTTTACGTAAGTTACTTGATAGTACTGCATATACATGCTGCAATTAGAAAATGAAAATTTGAATGTGATACAGATTATAAATCATTTCCGATCAATTCTCTCTCTCTCTAGTATCATCATCTTCTACGAACATCCTAACCATATAAAGTTTGGTTCTTCGATGGAGCATTAAGATCGAGGACTTTAGTTATTTAATTAGGCTGTGCTCTTTATTTCTATTCTATTAATGTGTGTAGTTGACAAAGATTTCTCTTTTTTCCTTTTTGGACAACCTATGAGAAATAAACTTATATCCAAAAAGTTAAAAACTCGCATTGGGAAGTTTTGAATAAATTAAATAATAGTTGAATGATGATTAAAAGGCTTGATATAGGGTATTCTCATCTGTCTAAGTCTTGCAAGGTAGATTTAACTGGTACTTGTGTTAATAGAAAATAGCAAATACTCAGATAAAATAATTAAAATGCCCATGAACTAATCTGAGCTCAGTAAAAAATAAATATACAAGTTAGATAAAAGTTACATATCATGAAACCAATCACCAATCAAACCTTAAGCAGTCATGCAATTCCACCTGAATTGTTTAGATTTTAAGATTTCAAAAAATACGATGTAAAATACAAGAAAAAGGAGCAAACACAAACAAAACAAATTAGCAGGAAAAAGTATCAACTAATTTTAGTTTGACAAGTAGGGTTGAAATTAATAAGAGGTTTAATTGGGGGTAGTTACAAATTCTGAAGGAAAAATAAGTTGTTCAATAATCTTTTTAGTTGTTGTCATTTTCATCGATAAAGAAGAAAAACCTTTAAACTATTTTCCATCTATGAGCATAAACCGTATTTACAGAATATATTTTTTAAGTGCCCGCTTGCTGCCATAAGCCCCCTCGTACATGTTTACCCGTAAAACGATACAGTTAAATATGTTACGTGATTTATAGACAAGCGAACTGATTTGGTCAAAAAATAATAAAGAAATAAGATCAAAAATGAAATTTAGCAATTGCAATTGAAGAAAATGACAAGCCTGGCTCCAAGCGCAATGCCTCTGAGGACATCAGTGAAAGAAAAGATAAAGAGCAAAGAAAATTAAAATACAACATACGTTTGCAAAGAATTTTGGGTCCTTACAATGGCTGCTGAGCCGGCTATTTATAACTTTACCTAGGCAAACAAGATCCTAGGATCAAACTCCTCTTAATGATAATAAAAGAGTCATTGATGAATATGTAATGGCAGGCCATGAATGCACATATTCTCTGCAACGGTCACTCATTTAATGTTAGAGAATATTCCCTCATTGAATGCTATCATATGGCAAACCCTTGATCTCCTCCTATTAAATATTCTCCCTTCGGTATTTACCTGATGTCGATTACATTCGTTACGTACGGTATTGGTCGTTGCCTCACTTGACCTTTTCTTACCTTCGGTTCCACGTGTCATGCTACCATTCAACCATTTGTTATAAACCAATTTTACCTCATACAGATAGTCTCCCTACTTTCCGGTAACACATCTTAGTATTACCGGAAGGTGAAGATTTCATTCTTGGTGGGAAAGTTCCTGAACAGTCTCTTACGCTTGAAAGAATGCACGTCTTCTCGCATTTAATATCCCCAACACGTGTTTCCCCACGATTCAGCAAATATTTTGCCGGCTCTCGAGGTAATTATGACCACGATTGTTGCCATTTATTAACTCCCCTTCTACTCATTATTTTTACTTCTTTACTTCCAAAATTTTATAAGTCTTTCTTCTTCCTTGCATTTGCTTAGAAATTTTTCCTTCTCCTCCAACTTTCTTAGCAAAACTTTTACTGACCTTTTTCTACCATGGCTTCTTTCACTACCTTTTTTGGAAATATTGGTCTTCTCTCCGATAGAGGAAAAGAAAAACAAGGACAAGGAAGTCGGTGTCGATTCTAAACCTCTCACTGTAAGCACCATCATACTATGATATCTCATCACTGCTAATGATTTTCAAGAGAAGGCCACTTCTGCATTTTTGCGGTCTTGGCCTGTTAGTAGGTATCCCTCCTCCATTTGCCCTTCTAGTATACCTACTATGAAGGAGGACTACAACTGCCCCAATCTTGAAATCCTTGCCCCGGATTTGATAAAGCGGGTTACCTTCACCAAGAAGGGTTTTACGTATGTCTACACGTATCCCTTTATCTTGGGTCCATTCTCCCTAGGGTCGAATGAAGAGCTCGACCCCATAATTTTGGAGTTTTGTCACCGTACCAGGTCTGCTTAGCACATGTAGGCCCGTCGATATGGCGGACAGTGGCTTGCCTTCACCAACTGTGCACGGGGACCAGGGAAACCTTAACCCTTGCACACACGATGAATCTTTACTCTCTCAAATTTTTCCGTGGGGGAGTAATAAGCTTCAGCAAACGAGGCCACCACGCTCTTCTCATCAGCGTGGATGATGATAATGATCATGAGTGGATAGAACGATTCGTCCTTATTGCTACCAGGGACATCATCCCAGCCACAACTCCATCTTTTCCTGAGTTGTGGAATCACCTTCGTAAGTTGTCGATTATTCATTTCCTTCCTTCATGAAAAGATTATTTTCCACTGTTGCTGATCTTCTTGTTTCTTTTGTTCCAGCTACCCGATGGGAACCACCATGGGTTCAAGGCCTGGATCAATGGGTTCATAAAATTCTGTAAAATCACAACACCAGAATTCTATCGGTGGAAGGAAATGGCTCCTAAATATGGGTGGAAGTCCAAAACTCATGGTAAAATGAGTCTTTCTTCTTTTTATCTTTGTGCGAACACGGGTAACTTCATAAAAAGGTTACTAACTCCATTTTTTGCTTGATACATGGCTTCCGCAGGGCTCTGTCATTTTTCCCGAGATCGACATTTTAGAGGACCCCGAGGAGGCTAGAAGGGTGTGGCAAGGCGCCCTTGCCTGAAGCAGAGCTAGTAGATCTGCTTCCGATGAGGATGCCTCCTCTCGAATTCCCTAGCCCGAGGACAAGCAACCAAAAAGACGACAATCTTCCTCTGCTGGGACTCAAAATAAGAAGATAAATAAATCAACAACCGAGCCGGCCCCAGTAGTCCTCGGTGATGAACGGGAAGCCAGTGGTGGAGAGGCTCCCCTTTAAAGGAGGAAAGGATCTTCACCAGCTCAACCGGATGCTCTTCGGGAGAGCTTCAAAACCCAATGTCGGATGAAGTTGACGCGCTTTATGGAGAGATGAGCTTAATCGAGAACGCTTAATTCTCGCTGCCCGGCCCCCTTTGTTGCCGGTCCAGGGGGTTCAGACCCTGGACCTCTTCTACCGTTGACCATTGAGCCAATAACAATCAACACTTATTCTGCCACCCCCCGCTTCTTCACCTTCTACACCGATGGGTTCACGTCCATCGACACCAGCTGCACCTTCACCACCGGCAATAACTACCACTCCTCCACCGATACTGTTTGAGCAAGAAAGGGGTGCTTCTCCTCCTCGGTCTCCCGACCACGGGAATATAGGGCACAATTATTCAACCCCTTCCCCAGATCCTCAAGGGAGGAGAAGTGTCACTCTTTCGATTTTGAAAGGGTTCCATCTTTTGTCCAAGCCCGTGGAGCTTGCGAATTACCTAAAGCCGATGGGTTTGGACAAAGATTGAAAGAAAATGCACTCCCTTTCCGGGGAGTTCCTGATAAACAATTCCATGCACAACATGGCGCAGGTACGTACCAATTTTCTCGTATCTTCTTTTATATTCACCTGTTGTAATGGAAATCCTAACTTTGATATTCCTTTTTGCTGGACAACTTTCTTGCTTCTGAAGGCCTACAAATATTGATTCTTGATAAGCAAGGATTCGTTTCCGAGCGAGATCAACTTTTGACAGAGAGGAACCAACTTGCTGCATGCTTCCCAGTATTGGAGGCAAAAGCTACTGATATGGGCGAGATCGGGGCTCGGTTACAGCAGAGCGATCAAGATAAAATGACACACAGTCAAGATGTTGCTCAATTGCACATAAAGCTTCAAGAGGCTAAGGCTAAGTGGGCCGAGTTACATGACGTTGTGCTTGCTGCTACCGAGCGTAAGTCTACCTTAGAGGATCAAATAAATAACTTGAAGGCAGAGTTGAACTCCAAAACCGAGGAAGTCAATGCTGCCGAGGAGAAGAGGGCCAAAATGAAAGAGAGGTTTAAGAGAATCATGGAGCAAAATCATATCCACTTATCTACAACTGTTGAGCTTGATTCTCGCCTCGGCGCCATGATATCTGAAAGGGACAGCCTTCAGGCCGACATTGATAGACTCAATGCAAAACTCCAGTACCAAGAGGATTCTCTTATATTTGAGAAGACTTATGCTATATATCATATGATGAGGAAAATCTTGGAAGAGGCTAAAGCAGGCATCGTCAAGGCCCGAGAACTAGAGCTAACTGCTGGTGAAAATCTTCCTTCTTGGCCCGCTGCAACTGACTCTTTGATTACCGGTTCCGTGTACTCGGGAACCGAATGGGAGATTGAAGAAAATGAAAATGAAGGTCCAGGCCCCAAACCAGTAGTAGATCCGCCTCCCTCCATCGGGGGAAATATAGACCCATCTCTCTCCTCGGGTACCGGCGGCAATGACATTTAACTTTTTTCTTAATTATATCTTGTAATTATGCCAAAATTTTCATCGAGTTTGGCACTTTGATAGATAAAGAATTTTTTGCTTAAGTGTTGTGCAAAATATATTCCTTTTATATTGAATTGATTCAAGCTTCGGGTATATCTTCATCTGATAGATTTTGATTCCGGACATAAATTCTTCTGGAATCTACCCTTTACTGTGAGGGTTTTATAAGTGAGGGCCCTTTTATGTTTACGGTGCTCTTGAAGAGGACGTCTCCTGTTCATTCCGGCACAAACATTTGAAGTTTTTGTTAACTTTCAAATGATAAAATTAACTCATCATTTGGACAGGAAATAAGATAAAAATAAAAGGACTTTATTTTATTCCTTCTATCTTTAAAAGTACATAAGCATTCTTTTCCTAAAGTAAAAATTGCCAATACATGTGGCTGACTTGTACAACTTATTTTTAAGGGGATAATCATGTAGTCTCTGGTCCTGATGAAATATTGATCTCGGTTCTTGTAGTCTCGATTTTCGTGGCACTCCTGGTGTCATATCAGATATTATTTCCCATCCCCCCTCGGTTGTTCGAATGCGAAGCATGCAAATTCGAACACTGGAAGTCTTGCTTCACCGGTGGAAATGAATTATGAATGGTTAAATAATCTTTTCTTAGTGATAGAAGGCAAAGCTTTCCATCGAACCAAAGATTATTTAACCAACAATATAGCCATTTGTCATCGATATGAAAATATTGGTGCCTTAGTGTCTAAAGGTCTTTCCTTTAGTATTGGTAGCATCCGTCAGGAATAATACATTTTGAGGCGAGTCACGTTCCAATTGCTGAGCAACTTGACTCCATCTTGATTCTCCAACTAGTACGACCCTTTATTGATAATAGCTGAAACCTGGTAAGGACCTTCCCGTGATGGACCTAGCTTCCCAGCGTTGACTTCCTGAGTGCTCTAAGTCACCTTTCCCAAAACTAAGTTTCCTACTTTAAAGTAGCGGAGATTGGCCCTCCGATTATAATATCTTTCCATCCTTTGCTTTTGAGCCATCATCCTCACGTATGCCAAGTCCCTGTGTTCGTCTAGCAAGTCCAAGCTCACCAACATCGCTTCATTATTTGCTTCTTCGTTTGATCGGAAAAACCTTAAAGTTGGTTCCCCTTTCCACCGCTATAAGATCTTCCGCGCATATACGAGAGAGAAAGGTATTTCTCTTGTGCTCGATTTCGTCGTTTTCTGATATCCCATAGCACAATCGGTAACTCTTGGGGCCATTTGCCTTTAGCAGCTTCTAGCTTCTTTTTAAGGTTTTGGATAATCACCTTATTGGTTGACTCTGCCAGTCCGTTAGCACTTGGATGGTACGATGAAGATGTAATCCTCTTTATTTTCAAATCTTCCAAAAGTTTTGTGATTTTTAAGCCTATGAACTGCGGCCCATTGTCATAGGCAACTTCTTTGGTATTCCAAATCGGCAAATTATGTGGTCCCGTATGAAGTCAACCACTTCGCACTTACTGATCTTCTGGTAAGGACCTGCTTTAACCCATTTAGTGAAGTAGTCAGTTAAAACCAAAAGAAATCTTACCTTTCCGGGGCCTGGTGGCAGAGGACCGACTATGTCCATTCCCCATTTCATGAATGGCCATGGGGACAATATCGAATGCAAGGTTCTGCTTGTTGATGTACCAACTATGCATGGCGTTGACATTTGTCGCACTTTTGAACGAATACTTTTGCGTTTTGCTCCATCGGAGGCCAATAGTAACCTGCCCTAACCAGTTTTAGAACTAACGAATCTGCATCGTAATGGTTCTCGAAAATTTCTTCGTGGACTTCTCTCATCATTTAGTCTCCCTATGAGGCACGAAAACATTGGGCCATGGTCCTAGGCATGATCTTATATATAATTGCCCATCCATGAGGCAGTAACGAGCTGCTTTGGTTCGTAGTGCCCCGGACGCCTTTAGGTCTTCGGGTAATTTGCCATACCAAAGATATTCGACGAACTCATTCCTCCAGTCCTAGACTATGTTGGTTGAATTGACTACGCAGTAACCATCCACATCCAATACTGAATGTAGAAATTGAATGACTTTACCGGAGTCAGATCCTTTCCTCTCCGTAGATGACCCAAATTGGCCAATGCACCTACTTCCACATTTTCTTCCCTTGGAATGTGTATGATCGACCATTCCCTGAATCGTGTGAGGAATTCCTAAACCTTGTTCATATACTGTTGCATGCGCTCTTCCTTCGTGTCAAAAATCCCGTATAATTGGTTTGCTACCAGCTGGAAATCGCACTTTGTCTCGATGACCTCGGAGCCGAGTCCCCCAGCTAGTTCAACACCTGTAACCAAAGCCTCATACTCGGCTTCATTGTTAGTTAATGGAACAGTCTTAATGGCCTACCTCAGGGTTTCCCCCGAGGGCATGACTAGAACTATCTCGAGATCGGACCCTTTTTCGTTGGAAGCTCCATCTGTTAACACCAGCACTGCTTCCTTAGCAGCCAAGGGCATTAACCTGAGACTGAAATCGGCCACAAAGTCGGTCAAAACTTGTGACTTAATCATAGTCCTGGGTTTGTACTCAATGTCGAACTCACTAATTTCGACTGTCCATTTAGCCAAATGGCCTGATAACTCAGGCTTGTGAAGGACATTCCTTAAGGGAAAGGTTGTCACAACGACTATAGGGTGGAACTGAAAATAGGGCCTAAGCTTTTGAGAGGCGACTACGAGAGCTAAGGCCAGCTTTTCGAGGTGCGGATTGCGAGTCTCCGCTCCCGATAATATTTTACTAACATAATATACAGAAAATTGCGTACCTTCTTCCTCTCGGACTAAAACGGCACTTACCGCTGGATATGTTAGCAACTGTCACCTTCCCCCGATTTTGATAGTAACGGGGGGCTTGATAGGTACCTTTTAAGAAATTTCTAGGCCTGTTGGCATTTCGGAGTCCATTCGAAATTGTTCTTCTTTTTCAGAAGTGAAAAGAAGTGGTAGCACTTTTCAGAGGATCTCGAGATGAATCTACTTGGAGCTGCCAATCTTCTAGTCAACCTCTGTACCTCCTTTTTATTTATTAATTGGTCTGGAATGTCCTAGATAGCTTTGATTTTGTCAGATTTACCTCGATTCCACTTTGTGAGACTAGGAACCCCAAGAATTTTCCGAAACCAACCCCGAACGCACATTTTTTTGGGTTGAGTTTCATGTTATGCTTCCTCAAGATATCAAAAGTTTCTTGGAGGTGTTTCAAATGATCTCCTGTATTTAAGAACTTGACTAACATGTCATCAACGTATACCTCCATTGTTTTGCCTCTCTGATTTTCAAATATTTTATTAACGAGCCTCTGAAAAGTGGCTCCAGAGTTCTTAAGCCCAAATGGCATCACATTATAGCAATATGTGCTACAGTTTGTTATGCAAGAAGTTTTTTCCTGATCCTCCGGGTTCATCTTGATTTGCTTGTACCCGGAGTAAGCATCAAGGAAACTCATTAACTCGTGTCTTCCCGTAGCATCAATCTTTGATCAATGTTTGGAAATGGCAACGAGCCTTCAGGGCATGCCTTATTTAAATCCTTATAGTCTACACACATTCTAAACTTTTTATTCTTTTTTGGTACTATAACTTCGTTGGCTAACCACTCTGGATATTTTACCTCCCGGATTGAACCAATGTTGAGTAATCGGGTTACTTCTTCTATAACAAGCATGTTCCTGACCTCCGCTATTGGGCATTTCTTTTGCCTTACTGGCGGGAAGTTTGGATCTAGGCTAAACTTGTGCATGACCACCCCTAATGGGATACCTTTCATATCCGAGTACGACCATGCAAATAGTTGATGTTAGCTTTAAGAAAATTTATAAACCCTAACCTGAGCTCGAGGTTTAATTCTGTCCCCAGGTGAAACTTCCTCTCCAAGAACTCTTCGAATAAGGCCATTTGCTCGAGTTCCTCTAGGGCTGACATGGTCGCTTCTCCTCCAGTACCTGAAAATATCTCGCAACTTTATAGGATTCTGATAACTCATCGCTCTTATCGTCCTCATTTGGAAAGGGAGAAGGCATCGGCTCCTGTAATTGCTATTTATCGGATTCTTTTCCCTTGCTGTTGGAAATAGTTACCATATTCATTTCCCTTGCCGCTGGTTGATCTCCTCTTATCTGCTTGATTCCTTCCGGGATTGGGAATTTCAACAGTTGATGATTTGTTGAGGCCACAACCTTCATCTCATGTATCCACAGCCTTCTGAGGATTACATTATAACCCATATCGCCATCAACCACTTTGAATAGAGTGGTTTTGATCAATCTTTCGGCGTTTGTGGGTAGCAAAATCTCTCCTCGGGTTGTCACACTTGTCAAGTTGAATCTCGCTAAGAGCTTTGTTGTTGGAGTGATGCTTCCAGTCAGCTTTGCTTGCTCCAGAACTCTCTATTGGATGATATTGGAATAGCTTCCTAGGTAAGGCTGGTACCCGTCACGGGCCTGGGCCTAATGGGCCTGACGGGCCTGGGCTTGGCGGTCCTGGGGGTTGGGACCGGCCCGTTACGGGCCTAAGCCCACACGGTCCCGGGCAAAATGGGCCGGGCCCGCGGGCCCAAACGGGCCTAACGGTTCCGGATTTTTTTTTAATCAACGAAAATTTCTTGTAAACTATATATGCATATACTAATATAGATTGAAATTAGACATATATAAATATATTGCCTATATAAGTCTTGTATATATTGCTTTATATAAGTGTTGTATATAATGTATATATATACATATATATAGATATAAATTATTAACCATTGTATATATATTAATATATATATATATATATATATAGTATATATATATAGTATATATATATATATATATATATATAAATATATATAATTGTATATAAAATGAATCTTTTTCAAACTAATATTAGATTTTTAGGTCATAACATTGAAAAGGGAAAAATTATTCCCATAAATAGAAGTATAGAATTTGCTTCTAAATTTCCTGATGTTATTACTGATAAAACTCAATTGCAGAGATTTTTGGGTAGTCTTAATTATATTTCTCCTTTTATAAAAGATTTAGCTAAGGATACTGCTATATTATATGATAGACTTAAAAAGAATCCAAATGTTGAGGCAACTCATATTCCTCTTTTCTACTGTTTTTAATAGTAGACTTTCTCCTAATGGTATTCATTAGAAATAGGTGGTGTTAAACTTAGTCTTCTATCCTTATTCTTTCACATGGCTCTGATACCAATGAGACTACAGGATCGCTTCGGTGTGGCTACAGGGAAGGATTACTGATTACTAAAGTACAAACCCTGTCAAAATTCTAAGCCAGTCAGTAAACTCTAAACCACGACCTCACCTGCTAACACTTTAACAACGCCTTAATCAACGGCTTAAAAACGGGTTCTGCGGAGGCCACTGGTTATGTTGCCATAACCAGAGCTTACTTTCTAACTTAGAACTGCCTGGGTTTATACTTTTAACCTAAGCAACATCGGAACAGAAACAGTAATCAAATTAATACTAAAGCATGCTTCAAGAAAAGGTCAAGAATCCTAAGTTTAACACATATATTTAGCCTATCATTTAGGCTAAATCTTTAAACAAGAAATTAAAATTAAATACAGAAAAATAAAAATACCTGAGACCTTGAGATATTGTAACCAAGTGGTTGTTTTTATTGATATATCAATTTACAAAGGGATTTACAACTGAAAGATTTCTAGAGCGAGGAAGAATGAAAACCCAAAAGAAAAGCCTGCCTAGCTTCAACTAAAACGATCCTTATATAATGGATCGGATGTACAAAAGTCAAAAAGTAAATAGTAAAATGGCCAAAATAATTACAACTATGGCCGACAAGATAAAAAGAAAAAGATAGAACGACAAACTACTTTATAAAAGTAGATTCTTTGGCCGACATCTTTATCCAATGGGGCCATCTGCTTTATTAAAGCTGTTTTGTTTTATTACCCTAATAATTCTGACGTAGGGCCTTCAATAAATTCATTTCTTGCCTTTATCTTTTTGTGCTGAGGAAGATTCTTCCGCTGTTTCTTTCATTTTCTGCAGAAATTCCTCTAATTCTGCAATATTAACTTGCTCTGTATTATCTTCTTGTGATTCTTCTAAACAAATATCTTCATTTGTTTTACTTACTGATGTCACCGAAATATTATCGGGCATTTCAGTATCAAAATTTCTTGCGAAGTCTTTTCTAACTTCTGCTAAATATGAGGCCATAAGCTCTTCCTTAGATACAGCTCCTTTCTTCATCTGTATCTTTCTGCTGATATGAACTAAAGGACTAATTTCTTCTTCAGCAATATTCTTGCTAAAGTTTTGAGAACTATATTTCTTAAGAGCATTGTCAATATTATAAAGGGTTTGCTGTCCATAAAGTTCGCCTGTTTCTCTATTAATAATGAGCATTTTGCTCCAAAACTTTGTATAAAAAATTCTATTAAGACATGGAAATCCTTTATCAGTATGACTGATTTCCACATCCCATTTCATAATCTAGGGAATAGAGAATTCTATGAAAAAATGCATTAGAGCCATTCCTTCAAAGAAAATATTATCTCTCTGTAGACTAATTAGTCTGGGTGATAATTCCACCAACTGAGTATATAAACTCTTATAATTGTCTGGCAAAATATCAATAGATGGTCCAAATATAGTCCACCATTCACAGAACCAATTTGGTAAATCTTGGTTAAACATATTATCACAAAGTTTAATAAACCAAGAGTGTTTCCTATTAGGATTTTCATAATAAAAAGTATTATAAAAACTTTGGATATAATCCCAGTAATTATATTTAACAGAAATTTTCTGTTCTGGATGGATATAATCCTTTTCTTTTAGAGTACTAATTCCCCATTCATCAGCAGGAATTATACGCTTGAATATAATCTTGGAAAAGTTATAAACTTTTTTAGTTGTTGACGGATACAAATGTTGAATTTCAACTGTCTCTGTTGATTTCAAAATCAACTCATAATTCATTCTGTATTTGTATGAAGTAGTAGCATATGATGCTGTATCAAAATATCTTGACATTATTTGCCAAGGATTATCCTTCCATCTTAGGTCTGATCTTTCCAAAAGAATTATTAATTCTTTATGGGAATTTTGACTATAAACTTCATTACCTTCATTGCCTTCTTCCATTAAGGCTGTAGAATATGAAGGTGGGTTATTAACCTCATTCTGTTGCTTGGACTTTATAAATTCCATGAAGTCTTTATACATGGGGTGATTAATATTAACACCGGAACTTGAACTTTTTGAACTTTCTGCTATATTTGCAGATATTAACTTCTGGTTTCCGAATTGGGCAAGGATATTACCTCTACCCCTTCCTGTGCCTCTTCCACAAGTTGTTGTTTCATCCAAAGGATTTGCGCGCAACAACTTCCTGCGGCTACATATTCCGCTTCAGTGGTGGATAAAGCAACACTAACTTGTTTCTTTCTAAACCAAGAAACTAATGAGCTACCAAGCAAGTGGCAAGTGCCACTGGTGCTTTTCCTATCCAATTTGCAGCCTGCAAAGTCGGAATCGGAATAGCCAATAAGTTGGCAGGATGAACCCTTGGGATACCAAAGTCCCACGTTCATTGTGCCGATGAGGTATTTCATTATCCGTTTGACTGCAGTTAAGTGTGAGTCTTTCGGACAAGATTGATACCGTGCGCATAAACATACACTAAACATTATATCGGGACGACTTGCAGTAAGGTAAAGTAGAGATCCGATCATACCTCGGTATTTCTTGATGTCTACTTCTTTACCTTTCTCGTCTTTGTCTAGGGTTCCCGAAGTGCTCATGGGAGTAGGCATTGCCTTAGCGTTGATCATCTCAAATCGCTTAAGCAACTCCTTGCAATACTTCGATTGGCATATGAAAGTTCCCTCTTTCATTTGCTTTACTTGCAATCCCAAGAAGAAG
>MCJB01050739.1:19587-42576 GCA_002018475.1 Nicotiana obtusifolia | reverse complement strand
GCCGGTTATGTGAACCCTTCAGGGGTAGTTGTCATTTTGTACTAAATCATATTTGAGCTTCGCGCCGGTTATGTGAACCCTTCAGGGGTAGTTTTCATTATTTACTAAATCATATTTGGGCATCTCGCCAGTTATGTGAACCCTTCAGGGGCATTTGTTACTGAATTGATTCATTTCATAAACTCAATTTTGAAACTCAAATGATATTTTCAAATGATTTTTATTGGATCGGGTGGCACGCCGCCACGGAATGTAAATTGGATCGGGTGGCACGCTGCCACAGAATGTAAATTAGATCGGGTGGCACGCCGCCACGAGATGTAATATGCATGGATCGGGTGACACGCCGTCACGAGATATTGCGCTACTGAACCCCCCACGGTAAGCGCCGGGTACCCAGGGAACGGGTGGCACGCCGCCACGATAGTCATGACTTGCATTGCATCGCATTGCATTTTTGGTTGTGTTGGTGTTGTTTCCATTTACTTCACGCTATCTATTTGAGATGTTACATGTTTTTACTGTTCCATCGTGGATTGCTCTAAGTCTTATGTGTTTCTTACTTTCAGTCATTATTTATATTTATTACTCACTGAGTTGGAAGTACTCACATTACTCCCTGCACCATGTGTGCAGATTCAGGCGTTATCGGTTCCACCCCGAGGTACTGACTACTACTATTGTCAGGGTGGTGATTCAGAGATTATAAGGTAGCTGTTGGCGTTCGTAGCTCGTATCTCTTTTATTTTGTTGTTTTCACTTTCTTCAAACAATTGTGCCCAAGATATTGTAATAGTTATTTTTATTATTAGGATTTCATTAGTGGCTCATGACTTTGTGACGCCCCGATCTGAGGGCTGTAGTCGGGATGGTTTACTATATTTTTCCGCAATTTACTGTTATTAAGCCATACTTATATTATTTTCGTATTATTTAACTGTTAAAATGAAGTTAGTTTGGATTGGCTGGCCTTGTCTTCATGAGAGGCGCCATCACGACCGGGTTGGGATTTTGGGTCGTGACACAAAATAACTCACTGGCAACACCACTATCGGCAACACCTGGATCTGCACATGAAGTTTAGAGTATAGTATGAGTACAACTGACCACATGTATTCAGTAAGTAGCAAGTCTAACCGCGGAGAAAGTAGTGGCGAGGTATGCAAAGTCCGATACTCACTTTCAATAGCTAACAATAACAATAACATAATAATGACATAAAAGAAAAGACGGCTCAAATGATAAAAGGCTTAGCTCTAATACAATATGAGGATAAATAGGCATGTTTTTCAGGTATAACAATCAACGCATCAACTTTCCCATAGAAATCACCTAGACAGGGATTTATTAAGATAAACTGTAATCTCAAGCTCTAAATATCAAATAGAGACATGAAATACCATTAGCATGAGGAATATACAACTATGTGCCTGCATGACAAGTATACATACCAAATTCAACAACGTCACAGTTAAATTATCACGAACACAAGATCTCAGCACATGCATGGCGCCTGGCACAAGTACCCCCTCAATCATACTCTCATCATCATACTCTCAGCATGCTCTCGATACATGGCATATTGCCCGTGAATCATCACACACTCAGCATTGTACGGGTGCCCGGCATAAGTCCTTCACCTAGCACATATTGTGTACCTGCATCACAGGAGCCAAAGTAAGACGGGTTATCATCTGAGGCCGGAGAGGCGGATCCAAGCCCAAGTGCTAAGTGAATCAAATTCAACGATCAATATCACTCAGCCCAATATGGGGGCCTTGACGCAAGCATCACCTCACTATCAATATTAACATGTCTCTATGGCCCAAGATCAATCATCAATTCGCTAAATATGGCTCTATGGCCCAGAATCTATCATCAATCTCCTCAAGTCTCAAGATGCCACCATCTCACCGTATCATAATCAAAATACCGCATGGAATGTATATCAATGTGCCATAATTCAACTCAAACATGTGTCACATACAAGGACAACAATAACATGTGAGATAACATATAAGAAGTGCATAGAGATGGAGATATAAAATGCAAATACAATATCATAACTGAAAATATGACTACGGCTAAGGCAAATAGCTTAACATAGCAGAAATAGCCCTATCATGTCTCAAATAGATAAGCAAATAGCCTAGACATGATTTCTAGCATGAATAATAGCTCAAGTAATCATACAAGTGGAGGAAACACGGTAACAAAGCTCTATCCGAGTCATGAAAAAAAAAACCGATGCATGCATATACGCTCGTCACCTTGCATATGCGTCACCCCCAACATATAACAAGCATCATAGCATATGGGGAAATACCCTCAATCCAAGCCTAGGCAAGATTCTTACCTTATCCGGGCTAGTCTTCAAACTTAAGTCGCATCAAAACCTCGTTCTAGTCCTTCATCACATAACTCTAAGCCAAATATCAACCAAGGAAATCAACCAATTTCATAGAAAGTGATCCCAAACCATAAATCTTCGTTCTTTGACGAATTCCCAAAATGTCAACTCGGGGAATCCGAAACGAATATCAAAATTCGATGACCTTAACCTGCCGAGTCCAAATATATAATTAGCTTCCAAAATCGATTACAAATCGGTACTCAAATCCCCAAAATATACTCTCTTAAAGTATAGACAAAAACCCCAACAATACCTTTAGAATTTCATATTTTAGGTGTATAAATCTATAGGAAATCAATATATGAATTAAATCCAAGTGAAAATTTCTTACCTCTAATGTAGTTGTGAAATTGCTCCTCAAAATCTCCTTTTCTCAAAGTCTATGGCTCAAAATATGAAAGAATAGGTACTATCCTGACAAATAGCAATTAATATACTCTACTCACCAGTACTCATCGCGATTGCGGCACAACCTTCACGATCGCAAAGCACAAATGAATACTGCCCTGACCCCTTCTGCTGGAACATTGTCAGTATCACGCGAATGTGAAGGCCAACTATCCTCTCAACTATGCAAATGCGAGATACAATATGCAAACACGGACATCTGCTGCCCGACCTCTACCAACACTTCGGGAACGTGAAGCCACATGACGAACACGAAATCCATCTCCCACAACACTCTGCGAATGCGATCTCGTCCCCTCAAACGCATTTCACAAATCACCAGCAACCAAAGTACTCCATACAATGGCGAAACTCCTTCCGCGATTGCGAAGCTCTTCAGATACACACCAGAAAATGAGCAATGCAAACTCATCTGAAACGATCTGAAACCACCCGCAAACTCACCCGAGACTTTGGGACCCCATCCAATCATACTAGCAATTCCAAATACATCTTCCAAATTTATCTAAAGGCTCAAAACACCATAATTTTAAATCAAAACCAAGAATCAAATATCAAAATCTTTCTCTTAACTTTCAAACCTTCAAACTTCGCCAAACGGGTCCTAATCACACTTAGACATTCCGGATCACAACCAAACATTAAACACAAGTTCCGATCAACTAAATGAACCCAACCAAGGTCTCAAAACCACAAGGAATCCAATAATATCAAAGTCAACTTCCGATCAAACCTATAAATTCTCAAATTCTTCAAATTACTAACTTTCGGCAAATAGGTCTAAAACCTTCTACGAACATCCAATTCTAAATATGAACATATTCTCAAGTCCAAAATAATCATATGAACCTATCGAAATCATTAAATCCCGATTCCGACATCGTTTACTCAAAAGTCAAACCTTGGCCAATTCTTCCAACTTAAAGCTTTTGAATCGAGAATTACTCTTCCAACTCAACTCCGAACCTCTCGAAAATCAAAACCAACTATACACGCAAATCATAATGCATCATATGAAGCAAATAAAATTCTCAAATCACTGAACAAAATGCTAAACCTCAAAGTAACCGGTCGGGTTGTTACAATAATGATAATTCGATATGGGAGTCAAAAGATGGTGGCAAGAGGCAACTGTGTTTTTCCCGAAAATATAGAGCCAGCTGCTTATTTACTGCCACGAATATAGGGTAGAAGCCAAGGGTAGGCTATTGTGCAAAGTGACTTTTGTCACAGGAAAGGTTATTGTAAGGAGTCTTGTTTCAATCTTATGAAGTATGAGTTTTATAATGAGAAAGGTTATCTTAAGGAGAATTACTAAGATCATTAGTTATCCTCATGATTTTAAGCCAAAGAAAAAGGGCAGCTGTGAATGGTAACACAACACAGTCTGAGAGTAGTTCTGTCACGATCCAAATCTCACCGGAGCCCTAGTAACGCCTAACACCGCTTGCTAGGCAAGCCAACAAAAAAATGCAGAATAAATTAAAAAAACAATAAGAAATCGTCTCAAATAGTGGAATAACATAAATAACTAAAGTTAGAATGACGATACAACTGAAACCCACCCAAAATCTGGTGTCACTGAATGTATAAGCTCGATAGAGTACTAACTACAAAGTATGGAAAAAATACAGTACTATTTGGAAGACTAAACAGTAATAACATAAGATAAAAGTGGGGACTTCAAGGCCTGTGAACAGAACAGCGGTGCTACCTCAAAATCTCCAGCAAATCTAGATAACAGCTTACTAGCAACCACCGCTATCACCAATACCCTTATCAGCATATGAAGTACAGAATGTAGTATAAATACAACTAACCCCATGTACTCTATAAGCAAAAAGCCTAACCTCGGTGAAAGTAGCGATGAGGTTGGCAAAGTCTGATGCTCACTTTCAACAACCAACAACAACAATAACAGAATAATAATGGCAAAAAAAGGAAAAGTGACTCAAATAATAACATGTTCAACTACAACACAATAAGAGAAGAAATAAGCATGTCTTTTAAGTATATTAGTCAAGGCACCAAAGTTTCTACACAAATCACCCAGGCGGGGATTTATTAAGTTAAACTGTGATTTCCAACTTTAAACATCAAATAGAGATATCAAATACCAGTTAGCATGAGGAAAAGATAACTCTATGCATGTATGTCAAATACAACATTGCATTTTAATCATCAATTATACACAATCTCAGCATACTCATAGTTCCTGGCATAAGTACCTATAAATCATACTCTCAGCACTCTCATAGTGCCTGGTACAATACCCCTGAATCATCACAACACACATGCTCAGTACTATATAGGTGCCTCATATAAGTCCCTCACTAAGAACATCTTGTGTGCCTGCACTCGTATAGCCAAAGTAACATGGGTTATCACTTGACTCCGGAGGGGCGGATCCTAGCCCAAGCACTGATCGGATCAAAAGCCAACAATCAATATCACTCAACTCAATATGGAGCATTGACATAAGCATCACCTTACTATCAATGTCAACACAGCTCTATGGCCCAAGATTAGTAATCAATCCACTCAATATGGATCAATGGCCTAAATCAATCATCAATTTCCTCAGGTCTCAGTATGCCAACATCCCACAGTATTATAATCAAAACACCGCATAGAATATACCAACGTGCCACAACTTAAGTCATACCCGTATCACACACACAAGGACACTAACTACATGTGATATAACATATAAAGAGTGCACAAATAGAGATATGGCACGTGGATATACTGCCATGACTAAAAATAATGATTATGGCTAGGAAAATAGCTCAACATAGCAAAATAAGCTCTATCATTTCTCAAACATATAAGCAAATAACCTAGGCATGAGGTCTAGCATGAATAATAGCTCACGTAATCATACAAGTGGAGAAAATACAGTATCAAAGAGGCATGATAACAAAATAAGGCATATAATAGCCTACAGACTGCCCTGATCGTGAATAATCATGGTGCACGCATATACGCTCATCACCTTGCATACGTGTCACCCCAACATATAACAAGCATCATAGCCTACGAAAAAATACTCTCAACCCAAGCCTAAGCAAGATACTTACCTCAAACGAGCGAGAATGAATACTCCAAGAATCCCTCGCCTCTCAAATCAGCTTCCAAAATAGTCAAATCTAGTCAATACAACTCAATAACGTCAAATAGAGCTAAAGGAATCAATTCAAAACAATAAAGCTTCAATCTTTAATCGAATTCCCTAATGTCAATAAAGTAAACTGGGGCCCACATGGTCAAACTTGAGTCAAGGGGTAGATTTCGACGACTCATAAACCATGAGTCTAAATATGTGATTAGATTCCAAAATCGAGTCCAAATCAACTCCAAGTTCCCAATTTACACTCTCCAAAATTGTAGAAAAAACTCTCAAATTTCACTTCAATATTCCATAATCTAAGTGTACCGATCCATGGCAAAACAAGATATGTAATCAGAATCAAGTAAAATTCATTAACCCTCACGATTATGGTGAAAATCCCTTCAAAAAATGCTTCTAGCCGAGCTCCAAAATTTAAAATAGTGAAAAATGAGCTAAGTCTCGAAATTATAAGGTCTGCCAACAATTTGGGTATCTACAGACAACTTGGTTGCTTATGCGAAGTCGCATCTATGACAAAACCCTCGCAGATGCGAGAACCACTTAAATAACTAACTTCTACTTCTGAGGAAGACACTCGCATCTGACGACGCGCTTCTACGCACAATTCTTCGCACAAGCGGCCTCACATCTGCGTAACTTCAACGCAGGTGCGATCCACCTGCGCCACTTCCCATCCTGCTTCTACGAACAAGAACCCCGCACATCTTGCTACGCAGGTGCGATGCACCTGGTTCCTACTAAACTGGCAATGTTATTATTCACCAACATAGCCCGTAATCAGTCCAAAATACACCCGAACCCCCCATGACCCCTTCCAATTATATCAACAAGTCTGAATATATTATCCAAACTGATCCAAATTCTCAAAACACTATGAATACATCAACACCAAGAATCGATGATCAAAATCAATCTCTTAAGTTCCAAACTGTTAACTTCACCAAACACACTGAATCATACCTAACAATTTCGAATTCAACGAAACTTTGCATATAAGTTCCAATCGCCTAAATGAATTTATGCAAAGTCTCAAAACACCAACTGGACCCCGATAACTTCAAATTTAACCCCCGGTAGAACCTATGAACTTTTTGAACCTTCAAATTGCCAACTCTCGGGAAATAGAGCCAAAACTTTCTAGAAGCCTCCAAATCCGAACATATACCTAAGTCCAAAAGCACCATACGGACCCATTGTAACCATCAAATCACCATTCTGAGGTCATCTAGTCGAAAATTAAACCTTGATCAACTTTTACAACTTAAGCTACCAATAATAGAACTAAGTGTTCCAATTCACTTCCAAATCGTCCTGAAACCATACCAACCATCCTCACAAGTCACAAAACAACAAACAAGCATACGGGAAGCACTAAATAGGGAAATGAGGCTCAAATACACAAAACAACTGGCACATTCTCCCCCTCTTAAATAAACTTTTGACCTCGAACGAGTTTAGAATCATAGCTGAGATGCCAAAAGATGAGGATATCTGATCCGTATATCATGCTCGGTATCCTAAGTCGCTTCCTCGACCAGTTAACCTCTCCACCGAACCTTCACTGATGTAATATGTTTATAGCTCAATTTTTGAACTTGCCTATCTAAAATGGCCGTCGGCTCTTCTTCATAAGCCAAATTCTCATCCAACTGCACCGAACTGAAATCAAACACATGTGGTTGATCCTCATAATACTTCTAAAACATGGGAACATGAAACGCTGGATGAACTCTCGACAAGCTAGGTGGCAAAGCAAGTCTATAGGCCGCCTCACCAAATCTCTCTAACTTATCAAATGGACCAATATACTGAGAGCTCAGCTTTCCTTCTTCACAAATCTCATCACGCCCTTCATAGGCAAAACTCAAAGAAGAACCTGCTCACCCTCCATGAAAGCCACATCATAAACCTTCCTATCAGCATAACTCTTTTTCCTAGACTGCATTGTACGAAGCTATTCCTGAATCAATTTTACCTTCTCCAATGCATCACGAAACAAACTTGTGCCAACAACCTAGCCAAACCAGGCTCAAACCAACCAACCAAAGAATGACATCGCCACCCATATAAGGCCTCATACGGAGCCATTTGGATACTAGCAAACTTCGCTAATGGTAAAAAAGCGACCCTGCCTCGAAAATCAATAACACAGGCCCTCAACATATCTTCCAAAATCTGAATGGTCTGCTCGGACCACCCATCCGTCTATGGAAGAAATCCAGTGTTCAGCTCAACATGTTTGTCCATCTCAATCTAAAAGGCTCCCAAAGTGCAATGTAAACTACGTTCCTAAATCTGAGATGATAGAACCAGGCATACCCTGCAAGAGGACAATCTTTCTGGTGTAGATCTGAGCCAACTTCTCTAAAGTGTAAGAAGTTATGACCTGAATGAAATGCACACACTTGGTATGTTTGTCCAATATGACCCAAACAGCGTCAAATATCCTTAAAGTCCGTGGAAATCCTACCACAAAGTCCATAGTAATGCGCTCCCACTTCTACTCTGGCATCACCACTAGCTAAGTCAAACCACCTAGTTTCTGATACTCATACTTGACCAACTGGCAATTCAAACACCATGCAACATATCCAACAATGTGCTTCTTCATCCTCCACCACCAATAATGTTGCTCCAAATTACGGTACATCTTCATAGCACTTGGATGAATAGACTACTGTGAACTCCGAGCCTCCTCAAGAATCAATTTCCTCAAACTGTCCATATTAGAAACACAAATCTAACCCTGAAGTCGCAATATACCATCATCACCAATAGCACCTCCTTAGCACCACCTCGCAATACAATGTCCTTAAGGACAAGCAAATGGGGATCATCATACTGATGATCCTCAATGAGCCCAAACAAGGACGACTGCGCAAAAACACACAAAAGAACTCTAGTAGGCTCAGAAATATCCAATCTCAGAAATCTGTTAGCCAATACCTAAACATCCATAGAAAAAGTCCTCTCCACAGCTGAAATAAATACCAAACACCCCATACTCTCTGCGTTCCCATTCAAGGCATCTACTATCAAATTCGCCTTCCAGGGTGATACAAGATAGTGATATCATAATCTTTCAACAACTCCAACCACCTCCGCTGCCTCATATTCAAATCCTTTTACTTGAGCAAATGTTGAAGACTCGATTGATCAGTGTAAACCTCACAAGACATGCCATACAAATAGTGTCTCCAAATCTTGAGTGTGTACACAATAGTTTCTAACTCCAAATTATGTACCGGATAGTTCTTCTTATGACACTTCAACTGGCACAACACATAGGCAATCACACTACCGTCTTACATCAACACACAACCAAGATCAACATGTGAAGCATTGCAATAAACAATACGCTTCCCTGATCCTGAGGGCAATACCAAAACTAGAGTTATAGTCAAAGCAGTCTTGAACTTCTGAAAGCGCTCCTCACACTCGTCAGACCATCTGAATAAAGCACCCTTCTGAGTCAACCTAGTCAATGGATATGCTATATTTGAAAATCCTTCCATAAAGCGACGATAGTAACCGTCCAAACCTAAGAAACTCTTGATCTCCGTAGAGGTAGATGGTCTTGGGCCCCAAAGTGATGCACTAGGCCTGACAAACCCCTTATCTAGCAACTCTTGCAATTGCTCCTTCAGCTCTTTCAACTCTGCTCGAGCCACACAATACTAAGGAATATAGATAGGTTGAGTGCCCGGTGCCAAATCAATGCTGAAATCAATACAACACGAGTATCAGCACTATCATGACAAAAGCTAGATACTCCAAACAGCCCTTTCAACCATCCATCGAGCCTTTAAAAATGAGATTACTCTGCCAGGAGTGTGAGCAAGAGAACCTCTCTATTCCAATCTTGGAAAACCTAGCATAGCCAATGCCACGATCTTAGCGTAACAATCAAGATTAGTATGGTACATAGATAGCCAATCCATACCCAATATCACATCAAAGTCTACCATATCTAAATATAGAAAGTCTGCCCTCATCTCAGAACCACATGTAGTGACCGCATAGGATCGATAAACTCGCATCATAATGGAATCCCCAGTCAATACATAGACAGGGGCATCAAACAAATCAGGTGGCATATCTAGACAAGAAGAAAAGTAGGATGACATATATGAATAACTAGATTCAGGATCAAACAATACCGGAGCAACTCTATGGAGCACAGAAACAATAACTGTAATGACCGCAAATGAAGTGACAGCCTCAGTCCTCCTTGGGAATGCATAGCATCTAGCCTGACCTCTACTAGACTCTCCACCTCTAGGACGACCACATCCTGGATGACCTCCACACCTGGCTGGCTAAGCGGTGGTGTAGCAACCGGTACAGGAATAATAGTCTGACCTCCCTACTGTCCTAAACCTTGTGAAAATGGGGTCAGTATCTACGAGAGAATAAAAGAGCAAAGATTCAGAATTAGGGATAAATAACTCTACACGATCGAGAATGAAAGAAAGAGAAGTTCTCCTAACTGCTATGTATCCTCTCAAAGATAACTACACATGTTTCTGTACCAATCCGTAAGACTTTACTAGGCCTGCTCATGACTCATGAGACCTATATGAACCTAGTGCTCAGATACCAACTTGTCACGACCCAAAATCCCATCGGAGTCGTGGTGACACCTAACACGCTTGCTAGGAAAGCCAACAAAAAATAGGCAGAATTAAACTTCAACAATAATAAGAAATAGTCTAAAACAATGGAATAGCATAAATAACTAAAATCATAATGACGATACAACTAAAATTACCCAAAATCTGGTGTCACTGAGTGCATGAGTGCTCTATAGAGTATTAAATACAAATTCTGGAAAAAATATAGTACTATCTGGAAGACTAAACAGTAATAACATAAGATAAGACGGGACTTCAAGGCCTACGAATAGAACAGCAGTGGTACCTCAAAATCTCTAGCAAATCTGGATAACAGCTTACTAGCAATCACCGCTATCAGTAATATCTGGATCTGCACATGAACTGCAGAGTATAGTATGAGTACAACCAATCCCATGCACTCAGTAAGTAGCAAGTCTAATCTCGAAAAAAGCAATGATAAGGTTGGAAAAGTTCGATGTTCACTTTCAACAACCAACAACAACAATAACAGCATAAAAATGGATAAAAAGAAAAGTAGCTCAAATAATAACAGGTTCAATTCTAACACAATAAGATGAGAAATAAGCATGATTTTCAGGTATACTAGTCAAGGCACCAACTTTTTCACAGAAACCGCCTAAACAGGGGATTAACAAGTTAAATTGTGATCTCCAGCTCTAAATATTAAATAGAGACATCAAGTACCAATTAGCACGAGGAAAATACAACTATATGCGTGCATATCAAATATACATTCCAAAATCAACAACATCACAACTTAATCATCAGTATACACTATCTCAGCAAGTGCCTGACACAGGTACCTTTTGATCATACTCTCAGCACTCTCATGTTGCCTGGTATAATACCCCTGAATCATTACAACACACACACTCACCACAATATGAGTGCTTGACATAATTCCCTCACTAAGCACATCTCGTGCACCTGCACTTGAAGGCCTAAAGTAACATAGTTTATCACTTGAATCCGGAGGGGCTGATCGGATGGAAAATCAACGATCAATATCACTAAGCCTAATATGGGGCTTGATTCAAGCGTCACCTCACTATCAACATCAACACGGCTCTACGCCAAGATAAATCATCAAACTGCTCAATATAGATCTATGGCCCAAAATCAATCATCAATCTCCTCATATCTCAATATGCCAAAATCTCACAATGTCATAATCAAAACACTGCACAAAATACACCAACGTGCCATAACTCAACTTACACTCGTATCACACACAAAAGGACAGTAACAACAAGTGAGATAACATATAAAGAGGACATAAAGGGAGAGATATAAAACACGAATATAATATCATGACTAAAAAATATGATTACGGCTAAGGAAATAGTTGAACATAGCAAAAATAGCTCTATAATATCTCAAACATATAAGAATATAATCTTGACAAGATATCTAGCATGAATAATAGCTCACATAGTCATACAAGTGGAGAAAACACGGTATTGAAGAGGCATGATAACAAAACAAGGCATATGATAGCCTAAAGTCTACCCAGATCATAATAACCACGATGCATGCCTTATACACTCGTTACTTCACATATGTGTCACCCCCAACATATAAAAAACATCATAACCTACGGATAAATACCCTCAAGCCAAGCTTAGGCATGATACTTATCTTGAACGAGCGAGAATCAATACTCTAACAATTCCTTGCCTCTCAAAAATAGCCCTATCATATCTCAAACATATAAGCATACAACCTTGACATGATTTCTAGCATGAATAATAGCTGACATAGTCATACAAGTGGAGAAAACATGGCATCGAAGAGGCATGATAACAAAACAAGGCATATGATAGCCTAAAGTCTGCCCATATCATAATAACCATGGTGCACACCTTATACGCTCGTCACTTCATATATGCGTCACCCCCAATATATAATAAACATCATAGCCTATAGAGAAATACCCTCAAGCCAAGCTTAGGCAAGATACTTATCTTGAATGAGCGAGAATCAATACACCAACAATTCCTTGCCTCTAAAATCAGCCTCTGAATGGGTCAAATCTAGTCAATACAACTCAATAACACCAAATAGAGCTATAGGAATCAATTTCAAACAATAAAGCTTCAATATCTAGTCGAATTTCCAAAAGTCAACATGCGCCCATATGGTCAAACCTCGATTGAAGAGGTATATCCCGACTACCCGTAACCCCACGGGTCCAAATCTGTAATTAGATTTCAAAACCGAGTCTAAATCAATTCCCAAATACCCAATTTACATTCTCTAAATTTGTAATCAAAAGCCCCAAATTTCTCTTCCAAATTCCATATTCTAAGAGTAATAATCCATGAGAAAATAAAATGTATAATTAAAATCAAGTAAAAATCACTTACCCTCAAAATTATGGTGAAAATCCATTCAAAAATCGCCTCTAGCCGAGCTCCAAAATTTAAAATAGTGAAAAATAAACTAACACTCGTAATTATAAGGTCTGCCAGCAACTTTCGCATCTGCGGACAACTTGATCGCTTTTGTTACGTCTTATATGCGAAAAAATTGACTATCCAAATGCTCAAAATACTACAAATAACATCAAAACCAAGAATTGACTATCAAAATCAATCTTATAAGTTCCAAACTTTTTAACTTCACCAAACACACCGAATCATGCCTAGCCATTCTGGATTTCAACCACTCTTTGCACACTATTCTAATCAATTAAATAAATCTATCCAAAGTCTCATAATATCAACCTGACGCCTATAACTCTAAAGTCAACTCCAGTCAAACCTATTAACTTTCTAAACCTTTAAATTGTCAACTTTCGGTAAATAGAGCCAAAACCTTCTAGAAGCCTCCAAATCCAGATCTGGACATACGCCTAAATCTAAGATTACCATACGAATCTGTTGAAACCACCAAATCACAAGGGCATCTACTTGAAAGTCAAACCTTGATCAACTTTTATAATTTAAGCATCCAAAAATAGAATTAAGTGTTCCAATTCACTCCCAAGCCTTCTCGAAATCAAACCAACCATCCTCACAAGTCACAAAACAACAAACAAGCATAAGGGAAATAGGAAAGTGGGGATCAAATACACAAAATGACCGGCTGGATCATTACATGTTCTGCTCTTCCATTAGCTCTATTTGTCTCTACTAGGGATCATTCACACGGATCTTACTGAACAAAACCCAATTTGGAGAGCCTATTGCTTACATGGCAGGTATATCCTTTTCTTTGTCTAAGTCATGTGCTACTTGGATAGTTGATACATGGGCAGCTAATCAAATGACTAGCATTAAGCACTTATTGTTCAATGGTATCGAAGAAGGGGATATTGGTCATGTTCAAATGCCCACAAGGGACTCTGCACATGTTACTTTATGTAAGAAATGTTCACTTGAATGGAGGTGATATGCTTAAAAATGTTCTATGTGTTCCCTATTTTAAGTTCAACTTTATGTCTTTTTCCAATGTGACTAGGGATTTGAATTGTTGTATTGCTTTCTATCCTGGATTTTGTATTTTTCATGATCTCTTTAATGGGAGGTTGAAGGTAATTGGTAAAGAACAAGGTAGATTATATGTGATGAAATCTTTATAGCATAATAAAATAGCAGACCACAGTAGATCTATGGTAATAAAACACTTTATAAAACCTGAGCTTTAGCATAAGAGGATAGGTCATGTTCCGATGGTTGTACTAAAAAATTTTCCTTGTTTTTAAAATAAATGTAACTTCATGATAGATCACAGTGATGTGTGTCCCTTGCTAAGCAGGCTACAGTTTCCTTCCTTACTAGTACAAATAAGGTTACCGAACCTTTTTAATTACTGCATATGGATGTTTGAGTATAGAGTTGCTACTTATAATAGAATGAGATATTTTAGTATAACTATAGATGAATTTTCTAGATGGACTTGAAATTTCATGATGAGGGTTAATCTGATGTGTCTAGTTTACTTAAGTCTTTCACTCCCATAATTCTGAATTAGTTTGAGAAGCATATTAAAATTGTTAGATCTAATAATGGTTCGAGTTTACAATAGTATTTGTGCAGAGTTATTTCGAACTGCATTGGATTATTCATCAAAGTTCTTGCCATATACTCCACATCAGAATGGAGATTGCACGGAGGCATAGATATACTTAAAACTGTCAGAGCTATTAAGTTTCAAGGTTGTTTGCCTAGTAGGTTTCTGGATTGTTGTACAGAAGCAGCAGTCTATATTATCAATACGATTTCTTCTACTGCTCTAGGAAATAGATCACCTTTTGAATTTCTATATCATAGAATTCCTTTCTTGTCCCACATGAGAGTCATAGGCTGGTTATGCTAAGCAATTATTTTACCCAGGCAAGAAAAATTTAGATCCCAGAGCTATTCAATCTATTTTACTTGGTTGCTTCAAAAGGGATACAGATTATTTGATCTTGTGAATAAAGTAGTATTCATCAGCAGGGATGTGATCTTCCATGAATCCATCTTTTCTTTTAAAGAGGCTTTAGAGGACTCTAATTTTCTCTTTCTAGAGTTGATTGTGTGGACAGGTGTTCTATGGGTGCTGAACTCCACACTGCAGTTCCTGCTCTCTCTATTGCAACTCCTTGTACAGACTCAACTACTTTGTTGCATGCCAATCCACCTAGTCGAGGCGAGTCAATTGTTCAGCTTATGCTAGTTGAGGATGATACTGTTGTGCGTCAGGCTGAGGTGGCTCGTCTCTCAGCTCCAACTAGTCTGAGAAGGTCTGGTAGGCTTTCTAAATCCCCTATATGGATGTAAGATTTCATAGCACCTTTTACTAAGTGTGCATTACATACTTGTTTGTATCCAGTTTTAGCAGTGATAGACTATAGTTCCTTGTCTCCTAAGTACTTGAGTTTCCTTATTAGGTTCTCCGATGAGGTTGGACCTAGGAGTTTTGCCCAAGCTGTAAGAGATCCTAGATGACTAGAGGCCATGCACGCTGATATTAAGGCCTTGGAGGATAACAAAACTTAGACGTAGTCTCTTTACATGTGGAAAAAAAAAAAGCAATAGGGCATAAATGAGTATATAAAATCAAGTACAAAGCTAGTGGAAAGGTAAAAGATTTAAAGCATGACTAGTAGCCATGGGATACAATCAACAAGAGGGACTTGACTATCAGAAAAAAAAAATTCTCTAGTAGTCAAGATGAAAACGGATAGAGTAGTAATCTAGATGCAGTTAATTATTAGGACATTCACCAAATGGATATCTATAATGTCTTATTACAGAGTGATCTTAATGGAAATGTTTATATGGCATGACAAAGGGTTTCAATAATACACAAGAGAAGGAGCAGGTGTGCATGTTACTCAAGTCTCTTAATGGGATCAAATAGGTTTCTAGGTAATGAAATATAAAGCTCATGCTTTGTTGGTGTCTTTTGGTTTTGTACAGAGTCCCTTAGATCATTCTCTATTCACCATAAGATCTAATGGAAAAATTACAATGGTGTTGATATATGTGGATAATTTGCTTATTATAAGTGATAATTCTATCATGTTTTACGAAACTAAAAATTCTTTGCAATAGCATTTTAAGATAAAAAAACTTGGGAGAGTTAAAGTATTTTCTGACAATAGAGTTTGCTAGAAGTTCAACTGGTATTCTCGTGCATCAAAGAAAATATACACTTGAGCTTATATCTGACATGGGGCTATCTGCTGCCAATTCAATAGTTGCACCTCTGTAGCTAAACAAAAAGCTGATTACTATTGAGTTTGATGGTCTTTTTGTATTGACAACTGATAAGACTTTCACTAATCTTGGTCCTTATCAAAGGTTACTAGGCTGGCTATTATATCTAACCAACACTAGCAGATATGCCTTTGCAGCATAGTGTCTCAGTTAATTCATGCATTCTCCCAAAATATCTCACACAGAAGCACCTATGAGACTTGTCATATATGTCAAGCAATCTCTTGGTTTAGGAATTCTCATGTCATCTTGTAATACCGACTATTTTCAGGGCCTTTTATGATGTTGATTGGGTCTCTTGCCCTAACACAAGGAGATGAATCATAGGTTATTTGATTAAGTTTGGGAACTTGTTGATTTCCTGGAGGTTAAAAAATTAGTCTATCATATCAAGAAGTTCTGCTGAAGCTTAATACAGAGCCCTGCTTCCACTATTGCAGAGCTTGTTTGGTTGATTGGCATGTATAAAGAGTTGAACATGTGTGTTCAGTTTCCTATTTCTCTCTTCTATGATAGAAAGTCTGCACTCCTGATACTTGTCAATCCTGTGTTTCGCGAGCACATAGAGACCATTGATATTGATTGTCATTTCATACGTGAGAAGGTGAGACAAGGTCTGGTTCATCTACCTTCTTCAGAACAACCAACAGATGTTCTCGCTAAGGGACTTACTATACTATACCACTTTTTCGGCGTCCAATCTAAGGATGAAGAATATCTTCATTTCCCCTCGCTTAAGGGGAGAAGGAATGAGTTACTTATACAACTATACACTAATTTAACCATTGACTAGTTAGTATAACTATAGTTAGTCTAGTTAGCCAGCTAGCTACAGTTGTTAAATTGATATTGACTAGTTCAAGTTAGTTAGACAGTTAATAGTAGTTAGTTACATAAAACGTGTGTAATTTTTGTATCAATTAAATGATTCAATAGAACAATAATAGTTTTCTATCTGTACGACTTCTTCCCAAAGATTCCTCTTCTTCTCCACTTCAAATCTTCTCTGTTCAATTTTTCAGTTTAGCTGGATTTAATAAGGAAACCAAACTTACGTAACATTAAAAGCTACTTTTCATATCACGACATACTTGGCAAAATTTGAAGAGGGTACTTGTTTTTCTTTTTCCTACCTTGTCTGGGAATTAAGAAACTAGAGTTCTTGTCATTGTTTTCTATGCCTTAAAAGTGAATCTACGAACCAATGATCAAGGATAAAAACGATATGAAAGGCAAAATGTGCATAAAAAAGAGTTCGAGAATAATGATGGTAGTTATACATTATCCAAATGGACCAGCCCAACACTCTTGATTTTGTGTATGCCAGTGCAAAGCCCTTAAGAAAAATTTGCCATCATAAATCAGTAAAACTGTTAATAGTTTGAATGCTCTTCATACTCATATTAACCAAAAAAAAAAGTCACACTAAGGGTTCTGGCTACTTAGTCTAGACACTACTAATGCCTATTTTAAGTCCAACATTATATCTATATTGTCTTTGGATTCCATATCATAAAAAATGAATCAAACCTCTGGGGATGACCGGAAAAAAATTCCAAGAAGTTTTTTTTTTATATAAACAAGTAATTAGAGATGTGGAAAAACCCAGCTAAAAGTAAAGACTATGAATTATAATTTCTGAAGAAGAGAATGGGGTGCAGTGAGACTATTAACACTAATGTTCTCTTGTGTCATGCCTAAGTCCCCAGATGTAGGGCTGAGTTTCATGGGTTTAACTGAAATAACTATTATTTGCTTGAACTACTTATGCATATGCGAAAATAATTAAGACATATATGACTTCAAATCCTAGATTGACCTATCCTAGTAATACATATAACAGAAACTGAAGCAGCTCTCCGTCAATGTGCTTGCTTGTTAGCGAGGGCAGTTTGGTCATTTCATGTTCTATTGTGGTTACAATTTGTATTTGCTGGGCACATGCAGATGACTTGCTGAAAATCTGGGTCCCAGCTAAGTTTTCATGCCACGCGCTCAGTAGCAAGCTTTTTGACCTTTCACTTCTGTAAAAAATGTGGGCCGTTGACACACTTCATTTGCAGCTTTTAAATTTTAATGTGTGAATACTTGTATTTCTATCTTTGCATTTAGCTTTTGTTTACCTTTGCAGTATTTCTCTGTTTCTCTTGACAATTACATAGCTTACCAGGGTATTTAGATTGACTTTTAACTTGTCAAATCAATTTTTAAGTTCACATTAACTTTTTTTTACTGTTTGATAAAGTTAAAAAGCGTTCAAAAAACACTTGACTTTTAAGTCAAAATAAGCTAAAAGAAGCCAAAAACAATAAGAAAACCCAACGTACTACTTTCATCTTAAAAGCTACTTGTATTTGACCAAGTAATATACACTATTATCCTTACTAGTTTTTATAATTTCCAAAATACCCTTCACTCATTAAAACCTAAATCCCACTTTTCTTTTCGTTCTTTCTCTCTGCTTTACTAGCTAACTCCGGAATCAATCTAGAAACATACCAGGTGACTCTCCTTGACTGCAATATGTTGTTATCTTCTCAATATGTTCATTATATTGGCATAGCAGTTGGTGCCCATTTCTGCCAACATACTACACCTTTTTTTCCTTCTGTTTTCTTATATCAAGCAAGAATTACAGATTAGCACATTAATTAAGCTGGGAACCTGATGAGTTGTTAGCGCTATCATCTTTAGTCAAATTACTAGTTATTTATATGTTATTTAAATAAATAATTTTTATCTAATTATTTTTAACTTAATCTAAAGACGTAAAGTAATTTGTATTTGAATTAATTCAAACATAAAAATATTGCAATAATGTGCTAATTTTTAGTGATACAACTTCAAAGGCATTTCAGTCATTTTAATATAAAAAGCTTTACCAAACGTATCAACTGTTTATTTTTCAGTTCCAGCACTTTTATCCAAATACATAATTACTTATTCTCAATTCAACTCCAGCATTTAAACAGTACTATTAAGCACTTGAGGCGTAAAATACTCAAATTCAGCTAATCCAAAACGGGCATGTAATTTCTCTATGCTTTATAGTTGACCGGGAGTATAGCGTATCTCGAAATAGCTTTTCTGATTTTCTGCTATCTTTAGGATATTTGTGCGAGATTCTGACGGTTTTCGGCTTTGTATCTAAGTGTCGGCACTTGACATCCGGAGACATCTGCTACATATTATCCTTCTTCACACGAAGGAAATTAGTTAAAGCTATTTATATTAAAAAAAAATCGCCAATTTCTAAAGTTGGAATCTCAAATTCATATTTTCAAATCAAAGTGATTTTGTTAACAAGGTAATTTCTCTACTATTCAAATAAGAGTTAGTTTGTTCTATAAGTTCTGGAAAAAATATTGAAGTACAATTAATCACTACTTAGTTTTCAATAATATTGTTTTACTCTTTAACCCATATTTAAGGCATATAATGAGACAAAGGAAAGTACTGATAAGAATTTTTTAAATTATTTTCTCAGTTTGAGACATTTTATTATCAAGCATCAATTTTAAAACGTTCAATTTGAATAATGTGTTGAATGAGACAAAAAATAAATTACTTTTAAAAGTTAGACTACATAAAAAATAAAGTTCGATACTTCATAAATAAGGACATATACAATTCCATTTTTTACATAGACTGCTTTTTCTAAACCAATTATCATAATTAGTGTTTCGAGAAATTCCAGTAACATATTGCTGAATATTATATTTAAATTTAGAGTACTATAATTAAAGTAGTTGAAAATATCAACAGTATAAAAATATGCTATTCAATTGAAAAATAACAAAAACATTTCCATCATTTCAAAATTTTCGGAAGGAAAAGCAAATCATTTTTTTAGTGGTAGTAGATGCAATGAACGTAATTATCTAGGGTAAAACATGTTATGCTAAGTGGCTTTATAAGAGAGTGACACGTGAAGCCGAAGCGGAGGATAGTTAAAATCGAAGGTAATTATTATATTTGTTATCGGAAAGAATAATACGCATAAAGATGCAATAAATACCTTCCGCCCAATAGCATTAAATGGAAAATATTCCACAGCATTTAGTACACTGTCCGTTACAAAGAATTTGTCATTTATGATCACCGGTACACATTCTTCAATGGCCCTCATAATTGACATTAAAGAAGGGCATGATCCTAGGACCTTGTTCCCTAGGTATAGCTATAAACACTGAGCTCTGTGTATCATTGTAAAGGACACGAATTTTCTGGTAGACTTATGCTATAATCAATCCAAAGCTTTATCTTCTTACTCCTTGATCTCGTTGTTGTTGTGCCCGGAAACCCTGCTCCCGGAATTATTATTTTTGTTATTTTATCTTCATTTCAAAGCTAAGTATTGGATATTTCCTCAATTATTTTATTATTTTAGGATCGAATTAATTCACTTGTCTGGAAACCACGTATAAATTCAACTGTACTATTTTACGGGTAAATAATTTGGCGCTCACCGTAGGGCCTAGACAGCCGTGTAATTAAGTTGATCCTTGCCTCTTTTACTAACGTGTTTTCATTATTTGTCTTAGCAAGAAATCACAAAAAATGATGGACAATGGTGTTAACAACACACACAATCATGAGGCTCAAGGAGACTAGGCTCGCCACCAGGATTTTGTCTGCGACACCCGTAATGAGGGAAATGACGCTACGCCGGTCCACGACAGGCGGTATCCTCGACATGTTCACGAGGCAACTCCCGATGATGCTGAAGAGGAGCATGTTGTTGAAGCAGTAAGGGTCCTACAAGAGCAACAAGCGGTCATTCTAGGCCATCTCACATGGCAGGACAAGGGATGACGGAGTTGAAGCAGGCATTGTCGGGGGCTTCCAATAATGCGAATGGAATGAGGTCCAGTTCCTCCCGGTGCTTCTGTGAATCAAACAAGGCAGAGGGTCGATAACAACACCCTGAGGGGCGAATTTGGCTCCGATGGAGCTGGGGGGAGCGAATCCGGCCCCAACAATGTGAATGATCCATTCAAGAACGAACTCTTACGATTTATGAGGGAATTGAACGCCCTTATGGACCAAATTCCGGGTGCACCACCGGTGCTGAAAGGGCTGGACTCAAGAAGTATACTCAGTTGATGTACAAACCAAGTGCGGCACTAGAATTAAACCTGAAGCGATTTAAAATGCTCGACGTGCCGAAGTATGATGGAACTTCAGCCCCTTGATTCACTCAAATTACACATTAATAATAGTGTAAGCAATCGATGTCAAATATAGTAACCCAACAAGGTTGGGGTCGAATCCCGCAGGGAATAGGCGTGAAACTATTGTCTAATTAATGTGATACTTGACTAAGTCGTAATTCTATCAAGTACGTCAAATAGAATAAAGAAGTGTTGAATGTATAAGCAAGCGAAAATTGAAAACTAATTTGTTCAAGTGTGAATATGAAAAATATGAATTTAAGAGACCAAAGTTGTGCGCCCTTTAATGTAGTAGAATGTTCTTGATATTAATATTGAATTCCTTTCTTGATATGCAATTGATGTTTAATTTACTACCAAATATTTTCCAATATTTGGATAATGTATCCTCTCTACGATTCTCCCGAATACAAAAGAGTCATTCTTAAGAACAACCAGTTAAGCGCCAAGTTAAAACCTACTTATTCCTAAGAGATTTTGTTAAACAAGGTTTAGGGCCTTGAGTTCTTGTTATTTATTTCTACCAAACTCTATCTCACTTTCCCAAGATAAGTTAGAGTCAATTGGCATTCATTAATGTTTGCAACCACTAACGATTAATTGAAGAACAAGAAATAAATAAATATCAAGATTCCTTCGGAATTGGATTTAATATCAAAATCTCAACACATTCTACCCATCTAGGGTTCAAAACCTCAGTGTTTGAGTTTAGCTACACATACTAATAATTAAAGAACAAGGAAGAGTAATTGATATCATCTTACAAAAATAGAGGGTTTTCAATCACCAAAAGCTTCTAAGAATTCAAAAATACTCAAGTGATGTACTTTGTACTCTAAGTTCTGACAAGAATACCTTCACAAAACCCTATAAAACCTATTTATAGAGGCCCAAAACCCGAGGTGAATGTCGGTCAGCTTTGCCCTTGTTGAAATAATGCGGACCGCATTTCTGTCGCAGAACAGGAATGTGGTTCGCAAATCATCATCATCCGTCGCAAATCCCACCAGACAGTTTTGCTCTCGCTGCATCTTGGTTTGCGGTTCGCATGTTGAATATGCGATCGCAAAATGCGATCGCATTCTTCACACTGACTTTCACCCAGAACTCTGTTTATGTTTGCGATTTCACCAGGCCAATTCGCGGTTCGCATTCCTGTTTTGCGGTCGCATTTGCGACCGCATTCTCGACCTGAAGATTGGCCTAAAGTTCTGTCTTCGTCTACGATCTACTTGTAGAATATGCGATTCGCATGTCTGTTTTGCGACCGCATATTTACATATGCGATGCTCTTAACCTCTTTTCTTGTCTTCAGCTAACTTTTTGAACTCTTTTCTGTTCTTCTGGGTCTTGACACTTGTTATTCTGCAAATACACTAAAATTACATAAGTATCATGAGAATTAGCAAGTAAAACAAGTTAAACTTTTAAGCAAATAGTATCAAAATGTGCCGAAATTACCCGGCACATCAACACCCCCAACTTAAACTCTTGCTTGTCCTCAAGCAACTCAAAC
>MCJB01050739.1:2376-19554 GCA_002018475.1 Nicotiana obtusifolia | reverse complement strand
AAATCATTAATAAGTTCAAAGACAATCAATCAATTAGTGAACTTTGAGCCTCAACAAAGTAACTAAAGGCTACCTTCAGCTGAATACACTTATGCCTTACCCAAAGCTCAACTTACTGTCAACCTAGCAGTGCATGTGCCCTCATTGGAAAGAAAGTCCCTCTCTCACAATATTTATCATAACAGTACCAAGGGACTAAAGTGTAAGTACACTCACTCTCAGAATAAAATTTCAAGTGTCACCCCATGCCACACCATAGGCTTGCCCTTATTTTAATGAAGGGTAGGATATATATTTAGATAATAGTGGCTACTTCCTCCTTGAACACTAATTACACGCTTCTTTTTTTTAACTTTTTATTTCTTTTTGACCCCATGGCCTCTATGGCACTTAGTTCCCACATTGGACCCCACCTTGCATACCTCTTTATTCTATTTTCAAGCTCCATTATTGCCATTACATAACTCACTTTTTATGACAACACATTTTTTTTTCTGAAATTTTTTTTTTCTTTCTTTTTGGAGCTTTCATAACTTCATATGAACCTTTTGAGGTATGGGTTCCTAGTCTCATTTCACAACCTTGCCCATTTTCATGTTGAACCACACCCCCAACTTAAACTTTTAGCAATGTTCTCAATGTTCAAGGAGGAACGGGTTCAAAAGAAATCATGTTTTACGAATGGGATAAGTTTGTAATGCGGAGGCCAAGGAAAAGGCTACAAGGCTCAAATAGGGTACTAGTGATATTCATTATGCACAGGTAAGCTGAAAAGGCTAGAAAGGTTTCATCAATAATCAAAGAAAGCCTAAGATCATTTTTCTAACTCAGTGTACGTATGATAGGCGTTGAAAAACCAACCGGGCAAGTTCTAGATGGCCGAGTGAACACAAGAACTATTAAAACAAGGAGCTCACACACATTGGCACACAAGCTGTTCGGTTAACATAGTTTACAGCTTTAGAGGTCACATTTAGTCACTCGAGGCTTTCCTCGTGTACACATACACGATTCTAAGTAGACCTAGAGTTACCGAGTGAGCCTCAAATTCACATGATTGATTTGTTACAAGGGTCTACTCACACAGGTTTACATACTTGATACTCAATAAACATACCATCCTGGTCAATATACTTCATATTCATAGGCCCGGTTCTACTATTACACCCTTGAAAAAGAACCCAGCAGAAGAAAAAACAAGGGGCTTTATTGCTAACTATTTAATTATAACAGCATATATACATAAATCATGAATCATTGCTATATAATGTACAGTTATTAAATGTCACTAAACATGCCCAAAAATAAATCAAATATACAGACAAAACAAGGATATAAGGCCACCACCCCCAGCTTAAACACATGCATTATCCCCAATGCAAAAAAAGAAATATAAAGTACAAGGGACTCCCTGGGGGCGCAATCGTGCGAAGAGCTGCGGTGGCCTAAGTCTCCTTCGGAGCTGTAGGAGGGATGTGGGACCGGTCTGGAGCAGGTGGTGAGGCCACTGAGCTGCTAGATTCTCCCGCTGGTGGGCGTGTCCTGGCAGCCCTCTCTGCTAGCGATTGCTCAATGGCCTTCTCGATGTCTGCCTGCTCTTGTTCCTCCTCTGCAGTTGGCACAACAATTTCTTTGCCCTTTTTCTTAGGAGTTGCACCCTCATCAAACTCTGAACCGGCCTCCTCTGATTCGTCCCCTTCGAATTCTGATGACCGCTCCGATGTCTCGTCATCAGTAGAATCGACCTGGACTGTAGGGGCGGGAGGCTGAGACACTGTAGCAGATGGAGGTGCGATGTATGCCATTAGTGTCGTGAAGTCCAGGCCCAAGTCAGCACGGCCAGCACCCTGGTCACCCTCGTTGGGGAGGAGAGATGATATGTCGAACTCCAGATTTTTCATCTTCTGGAGGTCGGTCTTCATTGATTGTACTTCCTCCCGCAGTTGGGGCAAACCCCTCACCTCACCTCTTTCAATTCTTTCAACCCTAGACTCAAGCTTGGTCAACCTATCCCCGAACGCTAATTGTTGTTGTTGCAGCGGAGTCAAGGCATGTTTAATCAGTGAGCGCAATGTCTTCAAGAGTTGGTATACTTTAGAATTTACGTGATGAGCAATTAGACCGAGTCTTGAAATGGTTGGCAGGTGTGAAGCTGATGGACCAGTGGTAGATGAGGGTGCAGTTTCTTCAGTAACTGTAGAGGTGTCAGGATCTTGAGGAGACAGGAAATTCTGGGAGTCAATGTCGTCAATTGGGTTCACTGGTGGGGCAGCTGAATCACTTATACGAGTGATATCTATATCTCTCGTAGACCTCCCGAGTTTGTCTTGTTGTGGTAGGAATGGGACATTCACCTCTTGGCAGAGGGTGGTGATCAAACTTGGGAAAGGAAGTGATGTGGCCCGCTGAGTAGCCCGGATGCCAATTTCCTGGAAGACAAGACTCCCCACATCAATTTTAATACCCGTCATTATACATGCAATGAGAAGTGCCTTCTCAATGCTGATATCTGTTTCATTCCTGGAGGGTATTAAATGGGAGGTGACGAAGTTGAGACAATATTTGGCCTCCCTTGTGAGGTCTTCTTTGAAAATTTTCTTCCCAGGACTGATCCAGGCCGGAGTCCCCTTGGCAATGATGGATGCTATCCATCCACGTTCGTTCTCTCTGTTGGAGTTATTTGCATCGTACTCCGCGGTGCCTGATTCCCAGTCAGGGAAGTAGAGTTCATTGATATGTTCGCTGTCACAAAACACAGCCTTCCCTCGAACGTGGACGATGCCGGTGAATATTCGGTTGCGTCTATGATACCCTGTTCGTGAAGCTCCATACGACGCATAGAATTCCCGGACCATTGACTCATTATACTCCTTTGGGTCTGTGGTGAAGTACTCCCATTTTCTCGTTTTAATGTTTTCGAGAATATGAGGGTACTGGTCGTGAAGCCCATTCAAGCTTAACTTTTTCTCCCCCAAGACCCTTCTCTTTGTGAGCTCTTCCCTGAACAAAGATCTTGAACCTTCAACCCCAAAATGAAGCTGAAGGTCATCACCCCGTTTCCTTTGGGCCTCAGCTACTAAATCAACTTCCGATACGCAGTCCTCCTCATCAGACTGGGAGGGGTTAGGTATAGTTGGTTCCTTTCTTGCCCGTTTGGGTGGTGCTGAGGTTGAAGTGGAGGATGGTCCTCTCTTTACGGAAGGCTTTTTGGTTGCCATATCTTCATAAGTGGGAGATGTCAGTGACATTATCAGCATTTGAGAAAAGCAAAATATGAGAAATGACCAAGGAGTTACAGAAATGCGGCGTGGTTTGCGGTCGCATAACCACTATGCGAACCGCAAACACGTCGCATTCTTCTGTTGTGACAAGTAGAGGGCATTATGCGGTGGATTCTGCGAGTCACATAAACACTATGTGAGTCACAAATTCATCGCAGATTGTTGTCGAGCATAAACCTGTAGGATAGACAAAAATGCGATCGCAAACTCCTCGCAAAGCGAGAAATGCGATCGCATAAGCACCGCATAGTTCACCAGTGCTAACCAACTGCTCTGGCTGCTTTTGAGGTGGCTCTGCGGTGCACATATTGATTATGCGATCGCAGATTCACCGCATATGTTGTCTTCTTCAGACACCTAGGGTTTAGGGATGCGGTCTAATTGCGGTCCACATTTTGAGTTTGTGGACCGCAAATACCTTCAAATATCCAAGTATGTTCATCCCTCAAGCAAGAAAACCCTAGATTTCTATCTTCCATGCCAACGACTTGAACAACTTTACTGAGTTCTAACCCTAATCTTGCGAAATAAAGATTGAAGATGGAGCAAAGGATGAAAGTACCTTATGAAGAAGATTGTAGTTGTTAGGACAACAGTGAATCCACTCTTTGAGGGTTAGTGTACTTGTACTTTTACGTTTCCGATGAAGTTCGTCGGAGGTCCTTCTCTGTTTCTGTTTTCTCTTTTTGTTTGTTTGTGTGTGTGTTTTTTTTTTATATATATACTTAGATTGAAGGATTTAGAAAAGGATGAAATGCGAACACGTACCTGGAAATTATGCGACGATTTAAGTTCCGCATAATTGCAATGCGAACCGCATAATAGGAGTTTCCACCGCATTTGTATCAGACTTGTGAGCTGAATTCTCTGTCTCTGTTTGCGGTGAGAATGCAGTTCGCATAACTCAAATGTGAACCGCAAATTGTTGAGCTTCGTCGCATTTTTGCCCAATATGTTTGCTCAAGTTTCTGCTTCAGTTTGCGGTACAAATGCGGTTCGCATATCTCAAATGCGATCGCATTTGTGCAGCATTTTTCACCTTGATTTTTTTTTTCTGCAGTTTCAAACACTCCTCTTCAATTGTGTATCCTTTCATCACATTCCTACATTCTAAAACCCTTCAAATAGCCCTATTACAAATGTGATATTGAATTCTAAATAAATAAAAATACAACATAAACAAAAGCTAATGATACCACACATGGGTTGCCTCCCATGAAGCGCTTGATTTAACGTCGCGGCACGACGATGCTAGGGTGCTTCTGCAATCATTCTGTAGTTGGGATTTGATCATCTTTTAGAGTCAGCTGCTCTACCACATGTTTTTCTCCATCTACTCCCAAGTAGTGCTTGATTCTTTGCCCATTAACCTTGAAAGTCCGGAGCCCATCCTCCGATGCTAATTCAACAGCTCCAAACGGAGAGACATCAACAACTTTAAATGGTCCAGACCATTTGGACTTCAGCTTCCCCGGAAATAATTTGAGTCTTGAATTGAACAGCAACACCAGGTCTCCTGCCTTAAACTCTCTTTTCAAGATCTTTGTATCATGGACGAATTTCATTCGTTCTTTATAAACTGTTGCACTCTCATAAGCATGAAGACGGAATTCCTCCATTTCATTTAACTGTGCCAGCCTTAGAGCTCCGGCCTCCGCCCAGCCCATGTTCAATCTCTTTAAGGCCCACATAGCCTTATGCTCGAGTTCTACGGGTAAATGGCACACCTTTCCAAAGACTAACCGATATGGGGATGTACCGATAGGAGTCTTGTAAGCTGTACGATATGCCCATAGAGCATCATCTAGCTTTCTTGACCAATCGGTCCCATTTGCGTTCACCGTCTTTGATAGAATGCTTTTGATCTCCCTATTGGATACTTCAACTTGGCCGCTCGATTGTGGATGATAAGGTGTAGCAACCTTATGCTTAACCCCATACTTGTCGAGGAGAACTTTAAATACTCTGTTACAGAAGTGTGAACCTCCATCGTTGATAATGGCTCTCGGGGTGCCAAACCGGGTGAAAATATTCTTCTTTAGAAATGTGGTCACACTCCGAGCTTCGTTGTTTGGTAAGGTAATGGCTTCTACCCATTTGAATACATAGTCCACAGCTACTAGGATGTATTTCATCCCACATGAGCTTATGAAAGGGCCCACGAAGTCAATACCCCAAACATCGAATAATTCGATTTCCATAACAACTTTCATAGGCATCTCATGCCTCCTCGAGATTGGGCCCTGTCGTTGGCATTGGTCGCAAGACTTCACCAACTGATTAGCATCCTGATAAATAGTCGGCCAGTAATACCCACACTCCAAAATCTTTGCAGCTGTTCTGTTACCCTCATGATGACCCCCAACTGGTGAGTCATGGCACGCTTTCAGAATCTGTAGCATCTCTTCCTCAGGTACGCATCTTCTAATTATGTTATCAGCACAGACACGGAATAAGAATGGTTCTTCCCAATAATAATTGCGACAATCCCTCAAGAACTTCTTCCGTTGGTATGATTCCAACCCTTCCGGAATAAGATCGCTGACAATGTAGTTGGCGATGTCTGCATACCACGATGCAAATGAATTTGATACCATCAGTATATGTTCATCTGGAAATGAGTCATTTATCTCCAGCTCTTCTCTTTGTCTCCCTGATTCTTCCAGTCTAGATAAGTGATCTGCCACTTGGTTTTGTGTTCCCTTGCGATCCATAACTTCGAAATCGAATTCTTGCAGCAGCAACACCCATCGGATTAATCGTGGCTTTGCATCTTTCTTCGCCATCAAATAACGGAGAGCAGCATGATCTGTATACACAATCACTTTGGAGCCCAATAGATACGCACGGAACTTCTCGAATGCATACACAATAGTTAACAGTTCCTGCTCGGTTGCAGTGTAATTCATTTGCGCCCCGTTAAGTGTCTTGCTAGCATAGTATATTGGATGAAGCACCTTATTGTGTCTTTGTCCCAGCATAACTCCAATAGCTACACCGCTAGCATCACACATTAGCTCAAAAGGCAGCGACCAATCAGGTGTGACAATGATAGGTGCCGTGGTGAGCTTCGTTTTCAGTTCTTCAAAAGCTACGAGGCATTTTTCATCAAAGACGAACTTGGCATCTTTCTCTAAGAGTTTACACATTGGGTGTGCAATCTTTGAGAAATCTTTAATGAACCACCTGTAGAATCCAGCATGCCCCAAAAAGCTACGGACACCTTTTACGGATGTGGGTGGAGGGAGCTTGGAGATGATCTCGATTTTAGCCTTATCCACCTCTATGCCACGCTTGGAGATTTTATGCCCCAAAACAATACCTTCATCCACCATGAAGTGGCATTTCTCCCAATTTAGTACAAGGTTTGTTTCTTCGCATCGCTTTAGCACTTGTTTCAGATTCTTCAAGCATTGCTCAAAAGTTTCCCCGACTACCGAAAAATCATCCATAAAGACCTCAAGGAAATCCTCCACCATATCAGAAAAAATTGACATCATACACCTTTGGAAGGTGGCTGGAGCATTGCATAAGCCGAATGGCATTCGACTGAAAGCAAATGTTCCATACGGGCATGTGAAAGTTGTCTTCTCCTGGTCCTCCAAAGCTATATTGATCTGATTATACCCGGAGTATCCGTCGAGGAAGCAATAGAAGGACTTTCCGGCTAGCCGATCAAGCATTTGATCAATAAAAGGCATAGGGAAGTGGTCCTTGCATGTGGCACTATTTAGCTTTCTGTAATCCATGCATACTCGCCATCCGGTTACTGTCCTTGTTGGAATCAGCTCGTTCTTTTCATTCTTGACCACCGTCATGCCTCCTTTCTTTGGCACACATTGTACCGGGCTCACCCATGAACTATCGGCAATTGGATAGACTACCCCAGCGTCCAGCCATTTGATTATCTCTTTCTTCACCACTTCCTGCATTGATGGATTCAGACGTCGCTGGTGCTCCACACTCGGTTTTGTCCCATTTTCTAGTTGAATCTTGTGCTCACAAATTCCAGCAGGGATTCCCCGAATGTCAGCAATTGTCCAACCGATGGCTTGTCTGTGTTCCTTCAGCACTTGCAGCAACTGTTCTACCTGCACATCATTCAACAACGAAGAAACAATTACTGGTAAAGTGTTATTCAAGCCAAGAAATTTATACCTCAAATGCGACGGAAGTGGTTTGAGCTCTAATTGAGGTGGTTCGATAATGGATGGCTTTGCAGGAGGTGTAGCTCTATTCTCCAAATCTAGGGACAGTTTTGGTGGAGTATATGAGTAAGAACCACGTCCTTCTAACGCATTCACCGACTCCATAAAGCCTTCCATATCATTACCATCAAAATTCACCAATATCGCTGCCAGTGCTTCACCTAAGCATTGCTCTTCCATTTTCATCTCAACAGCCTCATCAACTTCATCAACAATACCGATTAGTGAAATGTTCTCATACTCGGTTGGCAACTTCATTCTCTTACTAGCTTGAAAAGTGACTTCTTCGTTGTTTACCCGGAACTTTATTTCATTATGCTCTGAGTCCATAAGAGCTCTTCCAGTAGCTAAGAATGGTCTCCCCAATATGATAGGGATTTCCTTGTCCACGGCACAATCAAGGATCACAAAATCGGTTGGAATGTGAAATTTTCCAACTTTTACAATTACATCATCTACAATACCGACTGGTCTTTTGATTGATCGGTCAGCCATCTGCAACCTCATGCTTGTCGGCCTTGGCATTCCTAGCCCGGCTTGTTTGTAGATAGCGAGAGGCATTAGATTAATGTTGGCCCCATTGTCACACAATGCCTTAGCGAAGTCGCGCACTCCAATAGTGCACGGAATAGTAAATGCTCCTGGGTCCTCTTTCTTTTGGATTGGATTTGTAGCTATGATCGAGCTAACCCTGTGAGTCATGTTTACCACCTCATTCCTGGTGGTTCTCTTTTTCGTTATCAGATCCTTTAGATACTTGGCAAACCCTGGCATTTCTTGGAAAGCCTCCAAGAAAGGTATATTCGCTGATAACTGCTTGAGAATGTCGTAGAACTTCTCAAACTTGCTGTCGTCAATTCTTCTCGCAAGTCTCTGAGGAAAAGGAGGAGGGGGTCTAGGAATTGGCGGAAGAACGGTTGATGTTCCTTCTGCCTTATCCTTTATCCCTTCCTGAGTCTCATCTCTGTTCAGCACAATTTCTGGATTTTCGTTTACCTCAGCAACATTATCTTTTTCAACTTTGATCCCTTTTCGAAGTTCTTCAGCATCGACTGCTTGCTCATCTCTTCCCTGCAATGTCTTACCACTCCTGGTCGTGACAGCCATAATATGAGCAGTTGGGCCACTTCCACTTCCCTTAGGGTTCGCAATCGTGTCGCTAGGAAGTGTTCCCTTCTGTTAAGGATATTGTTCACGAGAGAGATCCCTCATTTGCAATTCCAACTTTTGAATCGCTGCTGTGTGGGAGCCAACCAACCAATTCAGTCATGTTTTTCATGGAATTATCTGACTTTTCTTGGTTCTGTAATATCCTCTCGAGCATACTCTCCAATTTAGATTCACTTGAGGATCCCTGATTCGAATACTGACCTTTCGGAGGAACATAAGGGTTGGAACTTCGGTTTGGAAAATTATTACTATTGTTCCAATTTCCTTGATTAGGGCCACTTTGATCATTTCGCCATTGTTGGTGACCTTGCCCTTGCGAGTTTGGTATCCAATGATTTTGCGTCCCTTGACCCTGATAATGTTGCCGTTGATAACCTCCCTGAGAATTGTTGACATAATTAGCCTCTTCATATTCATCACTTTGCACTGGTTGCACATTCTCCACTACATTGACTTTCTTCTTCTGATTTTCCGTGAACAGCTTCGTCAATACATTAATATTTGTGGCAAGTTCTGCAATCACTTGGTCTCGTTCTTGATTTTCCTTTATCAAGTTATTCATAGAAGGAGACCCAATTGTAATGCCACCTGTTGTATCCTCATAATGCCAATCTTGATTGTGTTTAGCCATTATATCCAAAATCTGAGTTACTCTAGCGAAAGTTTTATCCATGAAGGATCCAGCAGCAGCATTCTTCGCTATTGATTGGTTCATAGGATCCAAACCCATGTAGAATCTTTCCNCAGCAGGGATTCCCCGAATGTCTGCAATTGTCCAACCGATGGCTTGTCTGTGTTCCTTCAGCACTTGCAGTAACTGTTCTACCTGCACATCATTCAACAACGAAGAAACAATTACTGGTAAAGTGTTATTCAAGCCAAGAAATTTATACCTCAAATGCGACGGAAGGGGTTTGAGCTCTAATTGAGGTGGTTCGATAATGGATGGCTTTGCAGGAGGTGTAGCTCTATTCTCCAAATCTAGGGACAGTTTTGGTGGAGTATATGAGTAAGAGACACGTCCTTCTAACGCATTCACCGACTCCATAAAGCCTTCCATATCATTACCATCAAAATTCACCAATATCGCTGCCAATGCTTCACCTAAGCATTGCTCTTCCATCTTTATCTCAACAGCCTCATCAACTTCATCAACAATACCGATTAGTGAAATGCTCTCATACTCGGTTGGCAACTTCATCCCCTTACTAGCTTGAAAAGTAACTTCCTCGTTGTTCACCAGGAACTTTATTTCATTACGCTCCGAGTCCATAAGAGCTCTTCCAGTAGCTAAGAATGGTCTCCCCAATATAATAGGGATTTCCTTGTCCACAGCACAATCAAGGATCACAAAATCAGCTGGAATGTGAAATTTTCCAACTTTTACAATTACATCATCTACAATACTGACTGGTCTTTTGATTGATCGGTCAGCCATCTGCAACCTCATGCTTGTCGGCCTTGGCATTCCTAACCCAGCTTGTTTGTAGATAGCAAGAGGCATTAGATTAATGCTGGCTCCATTGTCACACAATGCCTTAGCGAAGTCGCGCACTCCAATAGTGCACGGAATAGTAAATGCTCCTGGGTCCTCTTTCTTCTGGATTGGATTTATAGCTATGATAGAGCTAACCCTGTGAGTCATATTTACCACCTCATTCCTGGTGGTTCTCTTCTTCGTGACAGATCCTTTAGATACTTGGCAAACCCTGGCATTTCTTGAAAGCCTCTAAGAAAGGTATATTCACTGATAACTACTTGAGAATATCGTAGAACTTCTCAAACTTGCTGTCATCAACTCTTCTCGCAAGTCTCTGAGGAAATGGAGGAGGGGGTCTAGGAATTTGCAGAAGAACGGTTGATGTTCCTTCTGCCTTATCCTTTATCCCTTCTTGAGTCTCATCTCCGTTTAGCACAACTTCTGGATTTTTGTTTACTTCAGCAACATTATCTTGTTCAACTTCGACCCCTTTTTGAAGTTCTTCAGCATCGACTACTTGCTCATCTCTCCCCTGCAATGTCTTACCACTCCTGGTCGTGATAGCCATAACATGGGAAGTTGGGCCACTTCCACTCCCCTTAGGATTTGCAATCGTGTCGCTAGGAAGTGTTCCCTTCTGTTGTGGATATTGTTCACGAGATAGGTCTCTCATTTGCAATTCCATCTTTTGAATAGCCGCTGTGTGAGAGCCAACCAATTTAGTCATGTTTTTCATGGAAATATCCGACTTTTCTTGGTTCTGTAATATCCTTTCGAGCATGCTCTCCAATTTGGACTCACTTGAGGGTCCCTGATTCGAATACTGACCTTTCGGAGGAACATAAGGGTTGGAGCTTTGGTTTGAAAAATTATTATTGCTGTTCCAGTTTCCTTGGTGAGAACCACTTTGGTCATTACGCCATTGATGGTGACCTTGCCCTTGCGGGTTTGGTCTCCATTGATTCTGCGAGCCTTGACCTTGGTAGTTCTGCTTTTGATACCCACCTTGCGAATTATTAACATAATTCGCCTCTTCATAATCATCACCTTGCACCGGCTGCACATTCTCAACTACATTGACTTTCTTCTTCTGGTTTTCCGTGAACAGCTTCGTCAATACATTAATATTTGTGGCAAGTTCTACAATCACTTGGTCTCGTTCTTGATTTTCCTCGATCAAGTTATTCATACAAGGAGACCCAATTGTAATACCACCTGTTGTATCCTCAGAATGCCAATCTTGATTGTGTTTTGCCATTTTATCCAAATGTTACTCTAGCGAAGGTTTTATCCATGAAAGATCCAGCAGCAGCATTCTTCGCTATTGATTGGTTCATGGGGTCCAAACCCATGTAGAATTTTTCCAGCAAGATGGAATCGGGAAAGCCATGGTTTGGAGACCTCACCAAATACAACTTGAAGCGATCCCACGCTTCATGTAGTGGTTCACCAGGTAGTTGCTTAAAGAAGAATATCTTGTCTCTGAGCTCAGATTTCTTGCTTTGTGGAAACCACTTTGACAAGAATGCCCGGACAAGTTCAAGCCATGAATGGATGGAATTCGGAGAAAGATTTTGAAGCCATCTCCTCGCATCTCCAGCTAACGAATACTTAAAGCATCTCATCCTTAATGCATCGTCAGAGACATTGTTTTGCTTGTGCATCGCACAAACACCCAAAAAATTCCTGAGGTGCTGCGTTGGATCGTCATCAGTAGAGTTTCTGAAGAATCCTTCCGCTTTCAGCATCAAAATTAGTCCATGTTCTACCTTGAACGTAGCAGCACCTATAGCTGGAGGTACTATAGCGTTTGTATCCTCTATATATTCTTCAATATCTGCGAAAGGATTTTCTTCCTGCTCCACCTCCACATCATCTTCATGGTCTGACATATCTTCCTGTCTACAACGACCAAAACAAATAGTGTGTAATCAAGTGGAATTAGACGTATAGTAAACTATACACTAATTAGAAATTTCAAGACCGTATTCCCCGGCAACGGCGCCAAAATTTGATTCGTTCAAATTACACCTTAATAATAGTGTAAGCGATCGATGTCAAATATAGTAACCCAAGAAGGTTGGGGTCGAATCCCACAGGGAATAGGTGTGAAACTATTGTCTAATTAATGTAATACTTGACTAAGTCGTAATTCTATCAAGTACGTCAAATAGAATAAAGAAGTGTTGAATATATAAGAAAAGGAAAACTGAAAACTAATTTTTATAGTGTGAATGTTAAAAATATGAATGTAAGAGACCAAGGTTGTGTCCCCCTTTATGTAGTAGAATGTTCTTGATATTAATATTGAATTCCTGTCTTGATATGCAATTGATGTTTAATTTACTACCCAATATTTCCCAATATTTGGATAATGTATCCTCTCTACGATTCTCCCGAATACAAAAGAGTCGATCTTAAGAACAACCAATTAAGCGCCAAATTAAAATCTACTTATTCCTAAGCGATTTTGTTAAACAAGGTTTAAAGCCTTGAGTTTTTGTTATTTATTTCTACCAAACTCTATCTCACTTTTCCAAGATAAGTTAGAGTTATATGGCATTCGTTAATGTTTGCAACCACTAACGATTAATTGAAGAACAAGAAATAAATAAATATCAAGATTCCTTCGGAATTGGATTCAATATCAAGATCTCAACAACATTCTACCCATCTAGGGTTCACAACCTCAGTGTTTGAATTTAGCTACACATGCTGATAATTAAAGAATAATGAAGAGTAATTGATATCATCTTACAAAAATAGAAGGTATTTGATCCCCAAAAGCTTCTAAGAATTCAAAATAGTCAATTGCCGTACTTTGTACTCTAAGTTCTGACAAGACCCCCCTCACAAAACCCTATAAAACCTATTTATAGAGGCCCAAAACCCGAGGCGATGTCGGTCAGATTTGCCCTTGTTGAAATAATGCGGACCGCATTTCTGTCGCAGAACAGAAATGTGGACCGCAAATCATCATCGTCCGTCGCAAACTCCACCAGAAAATTTTGCTCCCATCGCGTTTTGATTCGCGGTTCGCATGTTGATTATGCGATGGCGATATGCGATCGCATTATCCAATCTGATTCTCACCCAAAACTCTGTTTGTGTTTGCGATTACACCTGGCTATTTCGCGGTTCGCATTCCTGTTTCGCGGTCGCAAATGACATGAGGATTGGCCTAGAGTTCTGTCCTGAAATACGATCCGCCTGTGGAATATGCGGTTCGCATTTTCAGTTTGCGACCGCATACTTGTACTCGCGATGCTTTTAACTTCTCTTCTTGTCTTCAGCTAACTTTTTGAACTCTTTTCTGTTCTTCTGGGTCCTGACACTTGTTATTCTGCAAATAAACTAAAATTACATAAGTATCATGAGAATTAGCAAGTAAACAAGTTAAACTTTAAGCAAATAGTATCAAAATATGCCAAAATTACCCGGCACATCAATACCCCCAACTTAAACTCTTGCTTGTCCTCAAGCAACTCAAACGATACTATCCTAGTCTAGACTTTACTTATCAAACATGAAGCAATACTGACCGCGGACGGTGGTTGTTGTTAGTATCTCAAGTATAACTCTTTGAGCACTGTACCCCCCCTTGAATCATTAATATGTTCAAAGACAACCAATCAATTAGTGAACTTTGAGCCTCAACAAAGTAACTAAAGGCTACCTTCAGCTGAATACACTTATGCCTTACTCAAAGCTCAACTTACTATCAACCTAGCAGTGTATGTGCCCTCACTGAAAAGAAAGTCCCACTCTCACAATATTTATCATAGCAATACAAAGGGACTAAAGTACAAGTAAACTCACTCTCAGAACAAAATTTCAAGTGTCACCCCATGCCACACCATAGGCTTGCCCTTATTTTAATTCATCGCCTAGTTATAAGAACACTCGGTTGGAGATCACATAAGGACTTTGTAAGCTTGTAATGTCGGTTTAAGGAAGGGTAGGATATATATTTAGATACTAGTGGCTCCTTCCTCCTTGAACACTAATTACATTCTTCTTTCTTTTAACCTTTTGTTTCTTTTTGACCCCATGGCCTCAATGGCATTACGTTCCCGCATTGGACCCCACTTTCCACACCTCTTTATTTCATTCTCAAGCTCCCTTTTTGCCATTACATAACTCACTTTTTCTGACAACACACATTTAATTTTTTTTTCTTTTTCTTTCTTTTTTGAGCTTTCATAACTTCATATGAACCTTTTGAGGTATGGGTTCCCAGTCTCATTTCACAACCTTTCCCATTTTCATGTTGACCCACACCCCCAACTTAAACTTTTAGCAATGTTCTCAATGTTCAAGGAGGAACGGGTTCAAAAGAGATTATGTTTTACGAATGGGATAAGTTTGTAATGCGGAGGCCAAGGAAAAGGCTACAAGGGACAAAATAGGGTACTAGTGATATTCATTATGCACAGGTAAGCTGAAAAGGCTAGAAAGGTTTCATCAATAATCAAAGAAAGCCTAAGATCATTTCTCTAACTCATTGTACGTATGATAGGCGTTGAAAAACCAACCGGGCAAGTTCTAGATGGCCGCAGTGAACAAAAGAACTATCAAAACAAGGAGCTCACACACATTGGCACACAAACTGTTCGGTTAACATAGTTTATAGCTTTAGAGTCCACATTAAGTCACTCGAGGCTTTCCTCTTGTACACATACACGATTCTAAGTAGACCTAGAGTTACCGAGTGAGCCTCAAATTCACATAATTTGTTACAAGGGTTTACTCACATAGGTTTACATACTTGATACTCAACAAACGTACCATCCTGGTCAATATACTTTATATTCATAGGTCCGGTTCTACTATCACACCCTTGAAAAGAACCCGGCAGAAGAAAAAATAAGGGGATTTTATTGCTAACTATTTAATTGTAACAGCATATATACATCAATCATGAATCATTACTAAATAATGTACAGTTACCAAACGTCACTAAACATGCCCAAAAATAAATAAAATATACAGACAAAACAAGGATATAAGGCTACCACCCCCAACTTAAACACATGCATTGTCCCCAATGCTTAAAAAGAAATATAGAGTACAAGGGGCTCTCTGGGGGCGCAATCGTGCGAAGAGATGCGGTGGCCTAGGTCTCCTTCAGAGCTGTAGGAGGGATGTGGGACTGGTCTGGAGCAGGTGGTGAGGCCACTGAGCTGCTAGCTTCTCCCGCTGGTGGCCGTGTCCTGGCAGCCCTCTTTGCTAGAGATTGCTGAATGGCCTTCTCGATGTCTGCTTGCTCTTGTTCCTCCTCCACAGTCGGCACAACAATTTCTTTTCCTTTTTTCTTAGGGGTTGCACCCTCATCGAACTCTGAACTGGCCTCCTCTGATTCGTCCCCTTCGAATTCTGATGACCACTTCGATGTCTTGTCATCAGTAGAATCGACCTGGACTGTAGGGGCGGGAGGCTGAGACACTTTAGTAGACGAAGGTGCGATGTCTGCCATTAGTGTCGTGAAGTCCAGGCCCAAGTCTGATGCAGCACGGCCAGCACCCTGGTCACCCTCGTTAGGGAGGAGAGATGATATGTCGAACTCCAGATTTTTCATCTTCTGGAGGTCGGTCCTCATGGATTGTACTTCCTCCCGCAGTTGGGGCAAACCCCTCACCTCACCTCTTTCAATTCTTTCAACCCTAGACTCAAGCTTGTTCAACCTATCTCCGAGCGCTAATTGTTGTTGTTGGAGAGCGGTCACTGACGTTTGCATCGGAGTCAGGGTCTGTTTAATCAGGTGGGGCAATGTCTTCAAGAGTTGGTCTACCTTAGAATTTGCGTGATGAGCAATTAGACCGAGTCTTGAAATGATTGGCAAGTGTGAAGAAGATTGTAGTTCCTAGGACAACGGTGAATCAACTCTTTGAGGGTTGGTGAACTTGCACTTTTACTTTTCCGATGATGTTTGTCGGAGGCCTTCCTCTGTTTCCGTTTTCTCTTCTCTTTTTGTTTGTTTGTGTGTTTTTTTTTTTTTTTTTTTATATATTTAGATTGAAGGATTTAGAAAAGGAGGGAATGAAAACATGTACCTGTCAATTATGCGATGATTTAAGTTTCGCATAATTGAAATGCGAACTGCATAGTAGGAGCTTCCACCGTATTTTTATCAGACTTTTGAGCTGAATTCTCTGTCTCTGTTTGCGGTGAGAATGCGGTTCGCATAACTTAAATGCGAACCGCAAACTGTTGAGCTTTGTCGCATTTATGCCAGATATATTTGTTCAAGTTTCTGCTTCAGTTTGCAGCACAAATGCGGTTCGCATATCTCAAATGCGATCGCATTTGTGCAACATTTTTCACCTTGATATTTTTCTGCAGTTTCAAACATTCCTCTTCAGTTCCTGTATCCTTGCATCACATTCCTGCATTCTAAAACCCTTCAAATAGCCCTAAGTACAAATGTGATATTGAATTCTAAATAAATAAAAATACAACACAAACAAAAGCTAATGATACCACACATGGGTTGCCTCCCATGAAGCGCTTGATTTAACGTCGCGGCACGACGAAGCTAGGGTGCTTCTGCAATCATTCTGTAGTTAGGATTTGATCATCTTTTAGAGCCAACTGCTCTACCACATGTTTTTCTCCATATACTCCCAAGTAGTACTTGATTCTTTGCCCATTAACCTTGAAAGTCCGGAGCCCATCCTCCGATGCTAATTCAACAGTTCCAAACAGAGAGACATTAACAACTTTAAATGGTCCAGACCATTTAGACTTCAGTTTCCCCGGAAATAATTTTAGTCTTAAATTGAACAGCAACACCAGGTCCCCTGCCTTAAACTCTCTTTTCAAGATCTTTGTATCATAAATGAATTTCATTCGTTCTTTATAAACTGCTGCACTCTCATAAGCATGAAGACGGAATTCCTCCATTTCATTTAACTGTGCCAGCCTTAGAGCTCCGGCCTCCGCCAAGTCCATGTTTAATCTCTTTAAGGCCCACATAGCCTTATGCTCGAGTTCTACGGGTAAATGGCACGCCTTTCCAAAGACTAACCGATACGAGGAT
>MCJB01050738.1:1543-33968 GCA_002018475.1 Nicotiana obtusifolia | reverse complement strand
GAGGGGTTCTCATCTATTGCAGCCCCGATGACCAAATTGACTCAGAAGAATGTTCAATTTCAGTGGTCAGATGAATGTGAGGCGAGCTTCCAGAAGCTCAAGACGGCTCTGACGACAGCACCAGTATTAGTTTTGCCCACAGACTCAGGGCCCTATACTGTCTATTGTGATGCTTCTCGCATTGGGCTTGGTATATATATATGTATATATATATATATATATACATATATATATATATATATGTGTGTGTGTAACCTCCCTTTTCTTAAACTTTAGACTTATAATGAATTAATTAGTTAATTGGGTAATTGATAATAAGTTGATTAGGAAGAAGATTCGTGTTTAATTCATTGGGTAGAGTCTTAGGTGTTAAATAAGAGACTATAGAAGTCTGATGCTTTCGCCTTAGTAATATGTCTAGGATTAATGGAACTATATAATGGGGCAGGGAAAGGTTAAAAGGATAAATATAGGTAGTAGTAGTAGTAGTAGATTGTTAACATTGATAGTTAGAATTGAGTCAACTAGGGGTAGATCGAGTCGTCTCCCCTGGCTAGGTTGGGAGTTGATGGTGACATGTATAGGTGGAGAGACCGTAGCCGGTGCCACGCTTGTCACAGGATATGTATGCGGGGAGCGGGTGGCACGCCTGCCACAGGATATGTATGTGGGGAGCGGGTGGTACGCCTACCACAGGAATGATGTATGCGGGGAGCGGGTGGCACGCCTGCCACGAGATATGATGATTGAGATGAATGATGCTTTATATTGTTTTAATATGTTGAATTTAGTTATTTATTATTGTCATATGTATGCTTATTTGTTTTATTATTTGCTTACTTTATCCATGTTTAATTGTTAATCGTAGTAGCATGTAGGTATTTGTATATATGTTTGTTTAACAGGTTTATCTGGAGTCCGGTCTAGCCTCGTCACTACCTCGCCGAGGTTAGGCCAGGCACTTACCAGCACATGGGGTCGGTTGTGCTGATACTACACTCTGCACTTTTGTGCAGATACCGGCGCAGCAGGTGTCGGACAGTGAGTAGACAGATTTTCTTGTTTTTGGCGCGACCCTCAGGCGACTCAAGGTAGGACTGCAGACGTTCGCAGCCCTTAAAGTCATCTGTCCATATTTTTGTACCTATTTCCATATAGTTCGGAAATAGTACTTTTGATATTTCTTTCAAGACACTTATATGTAGTAAATCTTAGACTGTCTGTGAACACTGTGATACCAGTTCTTGGGGTAGTTTGTTTAGGACGAATTATATCGTTATAAATGGTCCCTATGTTTTGCTATTTACTTATGATATATTTCATGATTTGCTAAGTTGTGGAAAGAGGAAAGAATGATGAATTGAAAAATATTCCGCGCGGTGAAGTATCATATTGATTTTTGAATGAGAAAGGGGTGAATTGGTGGAGTGACTGAGAATAGAATGATATATATACATATATATAATGTCTTATATTATTGCATGTTGTTATATATTTATGTTGCGATTTGCTTTAGATAACTGTTGTAACTTAATTAAGTAATTAATGAATTAATTATCGGCTGGCCTAGCTCTCACTAGTAGGCGCCATCACGACTCCTGAAGGAGGGAAATTTGGGGTCGTGACAACAAGACTGCTTTTACAGTCCCTTTCGGACAGCACGAAAGGAACGTGTTGCCATTCGGATTAAAGAACGCTCCTTCTGAATTTTAGAATATAATGAATGATATCTTTAATCTATATTTCAGTTTTGTTATAACATATATTGACGATGTCTTAGTTTTCTCAACAAATATCGACCAACATTTCAAACATCTACGCATCTTCTTTAACACTATTAGAGAAAATAGATTAGCTCTGTCTAGAACTAAGTACAACTTATTCCAGACAAACATCAGGTTCCTTGGTCATAACATCCAACAAGGGACTATTACTCCTATCCAGCAATCCCTCTAGTTTGCTGACAAATTCCCAGATCAAATTCTGGACAAGACACAGCTTCAAAGATTTCTTAGTTGTGTCAACGATATTTGCAGTTTTATTCCGAGATTAAGCATTCTCCTTAAACCCCTCCATGACAGATTGAAAAAGCCTCCAGTTCCTTGGACGGATGCCCAAACCAATGTTGTCAAACAACTTAACTTGAAAGTCAAGAGTCTACCTTTCCTGAGTCTCCCCGATCCATCTGCTGTTAAAATAATAGAAACAGATGCATCAGATTTAAGGTATGATGGAATTTTGAAACAATTTCGTAATAATAAAGAAAGTATCATTGCTTATACTTCTAAACATTGGAAAAATTCTCAACAGAATTATCCTACAATTAAGAAAGAAATTTTGGCTATTGTTTTGTGCAATCAAAATTTCAATCAGATTTATTAAACCAAAAGTTTTTGCTTCGCACTAACTGCAAGGCAGCTAATTCTGTTCTACAGAAGGATGTGCAAAATTTTGCTCCAAAACATATTTTTTCCAGATGGCAAGCTATTTTATCAATTTTTAATTTTGATATTGAATATATAAAGGAAAGCTCAAATTTCATACCTGATTTCCTAACCCGTGAATTCCTTCAAGGGAGATAACATGCCTAAAAAACCAAAGCCCTCGTTGTTACCCTTACCAGCCCCGGAGGAGAAGCAACAACAATAGGTTGCCACACAACAGCCTAAAGATACATCAATTTCAACAGTTGTTCAACAACAACAGACAACAACAGTAGTTGCTAAAAAGCAGCAATCAACAAAAGCTGGACCAAGCCAGCAAAAATGTAGATCGCATGCAGATTATGCCATGAAAGGCATCCCAATGGTGGTAACATCACAGCCAATTCTAGCCAAACCAATTTCAATTGCCTAACCTCGAAGATAGGCAGATATCGCCGAAGAAGAACCATCTTCTGAAGATGATATTCAGTTTGCACAGCCGAAAGCTTCGTAGTGAACGGCAAAAGATTTTGAGAAATGGATACAATTCATGAGCCTTGCTTCAAAAGCACCATGACTCCTCTCAACCAAGAGAAAGTGTCAAAGTCAATGGCGCAACTTCTTGAAGTAGCCGCCATATCTTCCGCTAGGTCTTCTTCAGCTTCAACTTCAGCTGTGGTTGCAAAAAGCACCACGCCTTCAACTTCAACTGTGGCTACTACAAGCACCACAAGGAAATAAGTGGTGGTGAAAACCCCCACTAAAAGGCAAGTGGTGGCCAAAAGCCCCACTACACAAAGCACGGTGCCTTCTGCACCTAAATAGGCACTTTCTTCTCCCGTGCTTCAGCCAATTTCTTCAGTAGGTCCTTATTCGGAGGAACCTCAATATGTTAAGAACGAAATGACTTACTCACTCGTCCAAACCGAGCCAATTTTTTGGGATTCTAACCCTCTAGTAGTTGCCAAAAAGATGCTCGACCCAACATCCAATTTTCTTTAGAAAACTCTTGTCCATAACCAGAAGCTCTAGGAATTTATCCCTACAGACACTCATTCTTGTCTATTTAAACCCTTTTTGAACAAACTCAAACCTATATCACTCATACCACAGTATGGATAAACAAATTATCTCGCCAAAAGAATGGGGTGATCACCCTATGAAAGTCAGAAAACTTTCCCAGCTATTTTCTCCCTAATTTTTTAGTTACTATGATTATAGGGACGCGTGGTTTAATGCGTTGACCTTTCAAAATCATACTAACAAACATTCATATTTCTTCCTTTGGGACAAACACTTGCCGGTAGATTTTTCCCAATGGTTTTTGCACCAATGGTGGCCTATTTACGATCATTAAGTAGATATATTTCCTTCACCAGTGAAAGAAGGATTTTAGTATTTTTATTCCAGATTTCAAGGAGACCAGAATATTCCTCAGTTGCTTCAATTTTTCCTTAGATTCCGCATCCCATGGATATACACCTAGAAGTTTATTTTCCACAAATGGAAAGGATTCAGAGGTATCTCTTGGTTAGCACTTCAAGGTTACTGCAAGTGGTACAAGGCATGGAGGGATACCACGGAAACCTACTCACAGCAGTTTGAAGTAAGGATATGATTCTTGTTTCGAATAGTTCAAGATAGATTTTCCCCAATGGTTTTTGCACCAATGGTGGCCTATTTACGGTCATTTAGCAGATATATTTTCTCCACCAGTGAAAGAAAGATTTGAGTATTTTTGTTCCAAATTTCACGGAGACCAGCATATTCCCCAATTGCTTCAATTGTCCCTTAGATTCCACATTCAATGGATATACACCCAAAAGTTTGTTTTCCACAAACGAGAAGGATTTGGAGGTATGCCTTGGTTAGTACTTCAAGGCTACTGCAAGTGGTACAAGGCATAGAGGGATGCCACGGAAACTTACTTAGCAGCAGTTGGAAAATGGTTTTCCAGCAACCCCAAATTTCTATCACCAACAGATGTCGCAAACACTCCATTTCTGCAGCAGAGAAGGCTAGTTCAAGCCAAATTAGCAGGCTCTACCAGCAAATAACCCCCTCAGTGGACTAGCTTCCACCCCTCTGGTATTAGAGCCAGTGGGGAAGTAAGGATGTGATTCTTGTTTTTAACATACTGTTATGTGGTACTACCAGATCTAGTTTGAAACTCACGGATATGTTTATTTATGATTAAGTTTGAGAGTTGTTCTTACTTTATCTTGTTATAGCATAAAGATGTTAGATTTGATGATAGATCTGCAGATCTGCTGATTCTAATTCATAAAATGGTTACACATATGCTTGTAATATGAAGAATCTTTGAAGATGGCACTGGGATCCTTTCAAATCTGCACTGTAAGTGTGGTTCCTAGGGATTGTGGCGAGGTGATGCCTGTACATGTACCTGGTAGGCTTGCAGATGGTTGTAAAACCTTTGGGTCATCCAGGAGTAATTCTTCGTAAAACAATCATAAAGATTAGCCCTTTTGAACAAAAGAATTAGTATACTTACAAATCTACCATCTACATCTAACCCTAAACACAATGGTAAGATAAGATCTAAACAAATCTCTTACAAGATCATATAATTTATAGATCTATAAAGTTTAACGCCAGATCTTACTCTTCCACATACAGTAGAGTTAAGAACTTGAATAACTTTTTTGTGACACCACTTGGTCTCTCGAGCCAAGGATAGGAAGCAATTTTAATTATTGATATGTCGTACTTTCACTCCCTCTCTTCTAGATCGACGAGTTCTTCCTCCTCCTCATCTTCTTCTAAATTTAAGCTCAAAGAAGAGATTAGTTTCTCTGACTTGCAGCAATCAATTGACGACTGAAAAATTCCCAAACATCCTCAGTCAAGAATTTACAAGTTTCAAAAATAGAGCTTGACAAGTGATTATCACATGTCTACCATTGAGCAGACTATTCCTCTGGAATCAGATCATGAGGAAATCAAACTTCTCAATATCAAATCTGTTGAGAAATGTAAAAAGAAATATAATTGTATTCATTTTGGTTTAGTACATATAGCTGCTAAGCCTTTATCCAGAGAAGGATTGGACACATCACTCCTACTCTGTCTTAGAGATTCTAGATTTCTAGAATTCAATGATTCGTTGCTAGAAATGGTAGAAACAAGTCTTTGCAATGGACCAATTTATTTTGACTGTTTCCCTAACTTCCAGTAGCAATTATTTATAGAATTCAGTATAAGGCAATGAGTTCTGCCTTTATCACTGGAGCTATGAGAACTACTCATAAAGGTGAAACTGTTCTCTTTCAGACAGATCTACAAAGGTCTCATCTGTCTATTCCTAAACCAATCACTTGGAATCAGGTCTCTCTTCCTAAAAACTGGCTTCTTCAGGATGCCACTCATGCTCAAAAGCCACAAAACACTACGGTTTCCTAGATCCAGCAATTCCCTTCTGGATCTGTGCTAGTTTCCTTTCAGAGGTCCCTTAGCCAAAGAGTTAGTTCCTCTGCCTCTTCGCAGTCTGAAATACCATCAATTCATTCTGCTAGACATTCAGTGTCTTCATATCCCACTAGAGTCGAGACAGTAGGTTTCGAATCTAGAGTTCCATAAGTTAGGTATAAGGTAGGAAAACCAGAAACGATTCCCTCTGCTGACACTACCTACAACAGACCAGATTCTCCTACTTATACGTCACTAGGTGCCAAATTAGGAGAAGACAATATTGTTGGTGCTTTGGAGATTGAATTTGAAATTGACAAAAAAGGTCTCCAAAAAGAATTTTCTTCTCCTGAAAATCTTTTCAAAAGAACTTGGTTATTAAAACAAGTATAAAGGAGAAGAAAGGAAGAAAATCCAATCAATTTTCTATGACAGTCTAAATGTTATTAAACAACAAATTAATTTCTTCGAATGGTTTGAAATTTATGCTGACTATAATCAAATAGATTTTCCATTTTCAAATTCAATTAATGTTTCAAAAATATGAAAAACCAATACTGGCGAAAAAGTAATTTCCGAACTTCCTCCATCACAAGGGTTTTCAACAAACTTTGCTAGCAGCTCTTTTACAGCCTCACCTTTCAAAAAGAGAGTTGACACTGAGTCGATCACTGGCAAAGATATTAAAAATATTTTTGAACAAAGTAATTATACGAACAAGTATTTACAAACTCCTGGAGAATACTAAGTTTCAAATTCATCTTCATCTTCTCTGAAGAAACCAACAGTAGAACCTTCTACCCCTACAACTCCATTATTTAAACCATACGAGATCCTTAAAACCCATACTAGAGAGCTTGTTATGTACCGTTATGCAGATTCTCCCAAACTCTCTGAACTTCAACAGAGAATAGCGGAAATCGAGAAATCCTTAACAGTCAAGGATACTCTAGTCCGACAGATTGAAGAAACATCTTCTTCTAGGTTCGTTGGAGCTTTAGGAGAAACCGACTCAGATAACGAATCTGAGCAATTTTCACAAATTTCCTTAGAGGACAAACCTCCTCCAGAATTAGCACCTATTAAGTCAGAATATTTCAACTGGCAAAAGCCTCAAAAACTCTATTACCCTAGAGCTACACATCCAGACGTGGTCTTAGAAGAAACAAGGTTAAGGAAATCATCCATCTTTCTGTTCCTACAAATATAATTTTCTTCTAATCATGGTACACCATACTAGACCCCAAATGTACGGGATATCTAGAGTTGTGAGCTCCTCAAGGATAATTTGTCTTAACACATCTATATCTAGTACACATAACTGGTTACTCAGTCGAAGAATACAATTTCTGTCAATAGTAATATTCTTTCTTTTACTAGCTAGGACTTCATCTCCATGTTTGCGTAATCGCTCATCTTTATATTGAGTGGCCTTTATTAGCTTTACCAATGAAGACTTTTCTTTAATACAAGCCAACAAAAGCTATGAAATATTTTTTGTACTATTTAGCATGTGCATATTCCTGACAAAAAATCTCTTTACATTAGATATATTTGCCAAATTACCCATGTTTTTTTTTTATCTTTCTTTTTTTTTTTCTTTGCATAAGCCATAACATTTATCTTTCGCGAACAATACAAAATAGTACAATTATATCTTTAGTAGTTCCCTCCATCAGCATTGCTAAATATTAATATCTCTATTTGTTTTAAACGTACTTTAGGCTCTTGTTCTAGGTATAAATCTCATAGGTCTAAATCCTAAAAGGAAATGCCTCTATGACCATCTCCAAATCATGAGTGGCATAATACGACTTGAGCTTCTTCAACTTCCTTGAAGCATAAGCTATCACACGACCATTCTACTTTAGAAAATATCCTAATCCTACCATCGAAGTATCACAAACATTGTGAATCCTTTAGAGCCTATTAGAATAAGCTAACATTAGTGTGATTGTCAAACATGCCCTGGGCTTCTGGAATCTCGTTGTACATTCCTCCATCCACTGAAATTTAACGATTTTCTATGTTAACTTGGTGAGTGATGGTGCTATTCTAGAGAAATCCTACACAAATGCCTATAGTAGCCTATCAAGTCAAAAAAAGGTCAATCTCTGTAGGAGAAATGGGTCACGGCCATTTAGGAAGTGCTTCTATCTTCTCAAAATGTACCATCTTTTCATTCTTAGATACAATGTGTCCTATGAATACCACCGAGTCTAGCTAAAGTTCACAATTGAAGAACTTGGTAAAACGTTGATTTTCTTGCAGTGTCTTTAACATATTTTTCAAGTGATTCTCGTGCTCTTCTCGGCCACGAGAATATACCAGAATATAATAAGTAAAAACTATGAATTTTTTTTTTCCAAAATCAACTTGAACACCATATTCATTATACGCATCAATGTAGCTGGAGCATTAGCCAGTCCAAAAGGCATCACAATTAACTCCTAATGTATGTACCGAGTTCTAGAGGCGGACTTCGAATTATCTGTAGTTGATGCACATTCTTAGGGACCTATTCTCTCCTTCTTATTTTTTAATAATAGTGATACACCCCATGGTGAAACTTTCGGTATGATAAAATCCTTATCCAGTGGGTCTCGCAATTGTTCATTCAGCTCTCTCAACTCTATTGGTGCCATATAATATGGTTTGCGTGTCAGGTGTTTGAATCAATACCGAAGTTTATTTCTCATATTGTAGGTAGTCCTAGTAAATCCTTAGGAATACATTAGAGAATCTATCATTATGATTTTTTTTCTCAAACTAAGTGTTTCTTTTCTTGTGTCCCTTACCGTATCAATGAGACCCAAACAACCTTTCTTTAATAACCATTAAGCCTTCAAAATATATACTTTGCTCATCTCTAAGACCTATAATTCCCTTTTTGGACAAAACTAGCTTTTAAAGTTCACCAAATTAATAATCTTTCCATAATAATCTTAGGTAGCTTGGTAAGAAGATAATTAATCCATACCCATCAGTACGTTAGAGTCAACCATATCAAGTACAACTTGGTTAGCTAGGGTGTCTTTCTCTTAACTTGAATCTTAAAAGCTTTAAACACATGTCTAACTATAATAGATTTTTTCACATAAGTAGTAACCCAAAAAGGATCGCGTAATATCTCAAAATGTCCTTGATTTTTAGATCTTCGACTCATATTAAAATTCATATTAAAAGATATTCTAATCTCGATCTTCTTATGTGAGTTCTTGCACGCCTATCATGTCCAACTTTTCAATCTTTCTGGTAAGTGCAACTGCTACAGAATAGGTTTAAGTCTTCATATATGCAGTTACTAACCAACCTTTCAACAAGCCTCTAAACTTAAGATGTTGCTTGTGTATCCAGCTGAGGAAGTTTGGTGTTATATGTAAGTATACAAATCGTCTAAATCAATTTCTTAAATGATCTAGCAGGCAAGTTCACGCCAGAAACTGTCAAGAAAAAAGTGATTCATAAACACGTTAGTGATATTATTCCCAAATTAGTTGTGTTGCTCTTGTTGGCATCCCTAAGAGTACAGTAGCATTTCATGTATTCGCCATGTTCTCTAGTCTAAAAGTTTCCTGTTCCATAGGCCTCTTCATGAAATATCCTATAACTCATAACGTGGTAAGTATTTTACTAAAACCTTTAAAGATCCTTTGAACTATCAAAAATAGTAAACTTAGTAGTTTCAACTTTAGGAACTTTATTAAGAATATTTTGTTGTTCCCTATAATCTTCTAGGTGCATGAGGACTTTAGAGCCCCTATTCTGTTGCTCATTCTTCTTACGTTTATCATATATCCATGAAGATCTCAATTTTTTTTCTTCATGGAGGTAAGTACCTTTTTGTGATAGCACTCCTCTATCGCTGTAGTGGTAGACTAGTATAAATTTTCGAAATGGACTCTCTAACGCATCTTACCAGGAAGCACGTCATATGGTACAATGAACCTTTCACTGGTCTTGTATGAACCTTTCACTAGTCTTGTATGAACCTTTCCCTGGTCTTGTATACTACTTATGTAGCATTTCTTTCCTCTGAGATGGTTGCATGTCCATTGGCGAAATTTGACGTCTTTGAAGTTTGAATCTCTAGCCAAATTCTATTATAAGATAATTGGTCCGAGCCATACACGAATAAGATAAGTAATGACAGATTCAATTATTTGGCCCTAATAGCCACACGTATGGAGGAATAAGAAAGAAAGACAAGACACATCCTATCACGCTCTCGCAGAATCACGATTATGGGAATGGACGGCTACATAACCATAATCGAGATTCTACTACTGACGTGTGCTCCATTAGTCACAATAATAACCTAGAGCTCTGATACCAACATTTGTCACGACCCAATTTAGGATTGTGATCGGCACTTAGGAGCAAGTGCTCCCAAGTAAGCCTTATCGGAAATTTTACAGAAAATTAGACAGAGTTTCCCCTGTTTTTAGACCATCCCAAAAACTTTCCTGTCTCAAATCAACAATCAAACATCCTAATATTATACCAAATAATTGATAGCTTATCAATTAACCAATACAAGTCTCCACCATAACTAAATCACCAACTAACCACTAGAAATACTAATTTATCTCCAACTTTCATAAATGAGAACGATACTCAACATAAAACTATAATAACGAAAGAATACGCATGACACTAAAATATTGACTATGGAGCGACTCTAAGAGTTCAATGAAAAGACCATAACAATAAGTAAAATCTTTGTCCACGCGAACAAGTGCAAGGCTCACCGAGAAATATCAACCTGTGTGCTTTAATTAACGAGATACTCGCCTGCGTCAACTTCTATCTCATCACGCTTTTCTTGTAGTAAAATACAATTAACAATTCAGTAATAAGCTCAGTAACCACTGTATAATATCAGTATTCATATTTTGGGAGGTTTCAATGAACGGATCATGTAATCTGTATAACTGTGGTCTTCTTTACCAGAAGTCATATATAACGGTAGTCCCTACTCGAGGGAAATCGGTAACGGTATGCTAGTTCTACCTTCCCACTAGCGAGGGTTATAACGGTAATCAGTAATTACAAGGCGCACCAGGTCTAACGAACCCGCCGTTAGCTATGGGATCCTTCAATTGTCTACTCTCATTTATACTTGTCTCTGTAATCCGTATATACTCGTAGAAACTATTTTAAAACAATATAGGGCATTTCAGTTCTTATCAAATCATATAATTTCCTTTTGATAACAATGAATTCAAGTAACTGTAAAACAGATCTAGTGACAACAAAAATATTTAAAATCACGGTACTCATCTCAAATAACTATTTCGGTTTCATATCGAGTAAATGATTTGTCCCACATGCAACTCAAAATAATAGGTAACATATTCATATTAAAAATCATGTGTAAATCATGCAAGTTATGAAAACACAAATTGCGGTAAGATTACTAGTCACAGTACTCGTGCCGAAATTTCAAATGCTTCATCTCGAGCAATTCGTATAACTTCCTCCAATTCAATCAGAAAATCGGCTCATAGGCAGATCTTCATCATCCCCTTAGGAAGTTGTAAAGGTCCCTTAAATCCACTCTCGTTTTCACCAAGAAGCTCACGGGCAGCTTTCTCAAGAAACTCCTGGGCAGCAGTTCGAACAGATTGCTGCTCAGGGGACTGATACTTCCTCTTCTTATGAACAACTCTTTCCAAATACTTAATCCTAGTCCCCTCGCCTTTACTGATCTCTCTCATGTGTTTCCTCTGCTCCGGTGTAAGATCAGGCAAAGAATGCTCGATAAAACGAGTTGCAGCTTGCGTATTTATGGTAGCTGATGGTCGCAATGTAGCTTTATTCAAGTCCATGCATTGCTGCAGTTTCTCTTGGTACAAGCTCGAACGTTCAAACTCTAATTTGACTGGGTGATCATCTGGGTTCAGCCCTTTACATCTAAGCCTCAATGCAAAGAGAGTTGTAGTGACTTTAGCTAACAAAAGCAAAGATTGAGCCTTTTGGAGATGACCTATTCCAATAAAAACGTCAGCATCATAAAGAGACAAAAATTCCCCTAAATTACTGCTTAATTCCTCCCTTTTTTTTTTTGGTTCTCTTCACTGCTTCCATAACTAAATCTGGGATTTTCTTACTATTATTACTACTACTACCAATCTCTTTCTCTACTACTCGTTCCATCTCTCTTGAACTTTTTTTGCTGAAAATTGTATGGAGAAGCACAAAGGGAGGATTTGGAGGAACTCGTGTGCTACTGTTCGTTCCCCTTTCTTTCCCTTTTCTTTTAGTTGTGGCTTTGACTTTCTTTTAGTTAAAGTAGGTTTCTTCCCCTTTCCCTTTTTGCTTTTCTTTTAGTTTCAGTGGGCTTTGCCCTTTGTTTTAGTTTGACTAGGTTTTCTTCTTTTTGTTTTATTTTATTTTATTAGTTTAATTTGTTCCTTTATTTTTTCTTTTTATTTTGGACTTAAATTATTTTCTAAATATCCAATATATCCTCACTTAAAATATTGGGGTATTACATTAGCTATGTTGAAGCAGTGGGTGAACAAGGAGTTGGTAATCTAGGCAACTTTCAAAATTGTGATATTTCTTCTTATTGTTTCTCCTACTTTTATTTTCCTTTGTGCATATCACAACGAAATTTAGGTTTATTTTTGTTTGCATTTGATTTTTTTGATATGTATTCTAATGAAGCTTTAATCTTCATTTTTATGTTTTCTCCAAACTCGTGAATAAAGAGAAAAAGAAGTAAAAGGTGGGGATGATCTTTGTATTGATTTGAAATCTGCATCATATAAATGCAATGCAATAGTAAACTTAAAAGTACAATAAAACCTTTCAATGTTATATTTTATCATTTTATTATAAAATTACCTCTTTATAACAGTCCTATTCAAATATTTTCCTTTACTATAATGATGCTAATTTTGATTAATTTTACTAAATTTTTTGCTTCTAGTAATTTATTTTCATATTTAAAGCACTACCTATAACTTTGGTGTTATAAAGTCAAATATAGCTATAAAATATCCAAGATATTCTGTAATAATTTTTTGTTAATAATGTACTCCTATTAGCTTTTGAAAGAAATTTAATAACGAAATATGATTGCAATCCGTAAAATCTAACATCAAATATTGTTAAAAATGTACAATAATCTTTAAGATTCTTAGCTAGAGTTGAATCTAAAATTTAAAATTTATGAGTTCAATCTTTGATCTTCTTACCAACTTTTTCATAAATCGGTAGTAAACCTTTCATCTCTTAGGTTCTTTTTTTAATCATAAAAAATTACTCCAACAAATTCTAAAAAGAAAACACCAAGAAACTCAAGCCCAAAAAGAAAAAAGAAAAACACAAAAAAAAAAAAAAAAAGGAGATAGCTAGACAGTTTTAAGTTCAGAGAAAAAATAAAGGAAAAAGAACTAGGCAAAAGCCCAGAATTTCTCTTTTACTCAGGAGTAAAATAATTCTTGATGTATTTGCTCTGGTGTTTTTCCTTTTTTATTCTATCAGCAAATTCTTGGCACGTTGCATTCAATAACTCCTTATCATTAAGATAGTTAGCAGCTAAGATCAGATCATACAACTCCGACTTATCCGGTACCTTCAAAGATATTATTGTTAAAAGTCTTACTCCTTCTGTATACCCTTAAAATAATAACAATTGAATTTGTACGCGATTTTAAGGATACGTAGATTGATTCAACACAAGTAATTAAGAATGTTAGATAAACAAATTAAAGATGAAATGAATAACCAAACCAGTTGCGACGTTAAGGCCGGGCTCAGGCTTGAACTGAACAATAGTTTCGTCCTCGACCGGACCCTCGATACGAAACCAAATATATATAAAGAACAGTGATTAAAGTAAGAACTTTTCAATAGCTAGAAAAGCAGAGAAGTAAGTTTGTATTGCCTTTATATGTGTGTTACAATGTGTCTATTGAATAAAAAACTTCCCCTTTATATAGTAGGAGAGTTTCATCCCTAGTACAACTCTAAAAAAGATAAAAATCCTCCTTTCACATCAATCACTGATACACTACCGACATCCGGCGAGATTTGCGCCGAAATATCCGGCTGGATACGGATATCACGGCCCTCTATCAGTCGTGTGCAACCTTTTGTAGTGTTTTCCGAGGTCTTGGAGCTCATTCGCAGTTCGGAGAGTGTTGTCTTGTCAAGCCCGGTGGCAAGTACCCTGTTTCAGCCTCTATTCAAACAGTTTTCAGATTCAGTCTCTATCTCATACGTTCATACTTCTTACTTTGTTTGACTTATCAGGAAGTCGGGGTGTGTGCTAACCCCGAGTTCACCCCTATGCTGATAGTTCCCTCGTTTCTCAGAGAGTAGGTCCGCTGAAATGATGGGAAACGATAGATGAACCCCAGTTCCTTCCTTCGTATGTTACAACCGAGATGATGAATAAGCCGAAACGTCCCATCTGTCGCGTCGTTCTGACTTCGGACACATGTCGATCATCAGTTGGTCTCCTCCGAATGTAAAACGTCGCGTATTTATTACATTTTCTCCTATAAAAGCTTCGACCTTTTTTACTTTTTCTACTTTCCGATCCGAGCTTTTACCTTCGAATTCTCTAGCGGCTATCAACTCTTTCAAATCTTCATATCTTTATCTTTGATCTTCAAATCTTCATAATTGTTCTTAGGTTTCTACCTAGATCTTCATCCTGCCTTGAAACCTTCATACTCTTCTTTTCAAACCTCCATACCTTGCCTTCAAATCTTCATATCTTACCTTCAAATATTCATATTTTCCAAACCACGATGGCTAGGACTTCCAAATCATTTTCTCAGCAGGCTGCCTCTTCATCTTCCCACCCGGCCACAGATGCCGATGGGGCTGTTCCCGAGGTGGTCTCCCTTGAGGTGGTTGTTCCTGAGGTGGTCTCCCTCGAGGCGGCTGCTCCCGAGGTGGTTGCTCCCGAAGCTGCCCCAGATCCCCCTATGAAAAGCTTTATACCCGGGGGCTGTTCAATTGGTAACGACTTCAAGGTCGAGAAGGCCTCAGCCAAACAAGACCGAGGTTAAGGGGCATCGAGATACATATGCTCCATTACCGAAGATACCTTTCCCATAGTCTGGGAGGACTGCAAATGGGAAGGCAAATACGTGGTAGTCCCCGGGCCTAAGGACGATATTACTACCTATGTAGAGGGGTATTTAAGTGCTTACACTTACCCCATCACGCTGGCCTGGTAGACCCAGTAGTTCTAGCCTTTTGCAAGAGATACGAGGTGTGCCTCGGGCAAATCCACCCGTGTCTTTGGAGGATTGTGATCCTCCTACGTTATTTTGTGAACAACACCAAATCTCCTCGGTTCACCCTCGACCACCTACTCCGTCTGTACAGTCCCCAAATTTTCCAAGGGGGATTAATCAAGCTCGTTCACCAGGCCAACAAGGCTCCCTTTTCGAGGATCGAGACTGAGGCTAGTAGTGGCGCTTTGTTCGGGTGAAAACTGAAGATTTGATCCCTCCAGAGTTCCTACCATTTCTTGAGAAGTGGAATGCATCTCGTAAGTGTAGCATTTCCTGAAGTGTCAAGTCTCCTTTGTTTTCTTTCTCACCATCAGTATTTGTGGTCGTGCAGTTGTTGCCCAGGTTCCCAATGCAATCCCCCAGCTTAAAGAGTGAATCGAAGGCATCTGCAAGCGGATGTCATACTTCGAGCGCGCGTGCCGTAATCTTTCGAAGGGCAGATGAGAGGCCCCTTCTCATGGTAAGGCTCTCATCTGAATAGTTATTACTATGCTCCAATCTTACGTAACACTGACCTTTTCTCTTTCTTTCGCAGGTTTTCCTAAGTCCATCGTACTTAGGCCGCTGGAAGGGGATTTGGATGTGTCCTTATCTGTTGATCGCTCTATTACGGGACAGCCTGGGGCTACTGCAGGGGAGAAGAACAAGAGGAAAGAAAGTCCTCGGGCTCCCCGGGTCCCGAGGTGAAGCCAAAAAAGGGGGGCGGCTTCCCGGGCTTGTAAGCCCGAGAAGAATATCAAATCTCGGGTGTTGGTGCTCAGGGATGAGTCTAAAGAAGACGACATCTTAGTCGCTCAGGGATCGACCCCTGCCGGGGAGCAGATAGCAACCGAGGAAAGGAGCCTCGAGGCTGATCTCCTTCTAACTCGAGAGGCCGAAGTGGAGACGGGGCTGAAACCTCCCGAGAAGTGGCTTCTATTTCAAAGGAGGCGACCGGTGTGATAGACATCATCGAAACACCCACCTATATCGAGTCCATGCTTGAAGAGGCCGAAGAGAGTAAGGAAAAATCAAGTGAAGGAGTTCACGCCGCAGACGACCCTCTCCACTCCTTCTTCGATGGCGTGGACATGTCCACTTTAGAAGACTTTTTCGGGCTAGGCGACCTGTAGATCCCGAAGAAGGACGCGCCTTTGAAAGCTGGCAGGCCAAGTTCGAGCCCAAAACTGGTGAAGCAATTTCCCGCTCTGAGTGTGGACCCCGATCACAAGAGAATAGTCCTGCTTACGGTACCGGAGGATTCTCGGGTTCTATCCTCTCTAGTGGGTATAGCCAGCTACCTCCAATGCCTGGTAACCGTGGAGGACCAAGCAAAGATGAACAAGGTGGGCGCGTCGAGTCTCTTCAACGAGGCGTAGCAGGCATTGAACCGGGTAAGGCATTAATACTCCCTCGTGAATTCCACTTAGGTTTTGATATCTCTTACTGTGTTTGTTATTTTGCAAGCCTCGGTGCTTTACCGTGAGAGCTTCTTTCGGTACCACTTTGAAATCAACCAGCTCGAGTTTGAGCTCAAGGAGCAGGTTCGGAAGAAAGACATATATAGGCTTCTCAGTGAGCAATAGGACGGAGATGTCAAGGATCTTCAGGCCGAGTTGGATAGGGCTCAGAAGGAAGCTTAGACCCTGAAGCGGGAACATGCCGACCTGGTTGAAAAGGTAAAGGTCTTTGAAACTAAAAACGAGAAGCTAGTCGTGGTGACCAACAACACAATCTCGCAGGTCCAACAGAAGATTGACCTGATCGACCAACTTCAGACCGAGATGAACAAGGTCCAGGCCATGGCTGACGGGTGGAAAAAAAATGGATATGCTGGATTTGGACAAGGAAATCGCCAAGACAGAGCTGGCATCGGTTGAGAACCAACTCCGGGTGGCGAAGGACAAAGCTGACAAGTGGTCTCAGCTGAATGACGATCTCTGAACACAGCTGAGCTCGGCCGTCGCAGTGCAGGACGCGCTTGATAAAGAATATGAGGCAGTGAAGTCAAAATTGGATACAACCTCTACCAATGCCGAAGATATGGTGGCCCGATAACAAGGTCGATGTGGAGGCAGCCGAGATTCGCCTGAAGGCAAAGGCCAAATATATGAAGCGACTGTCCCGAAGAGAGTCCCTCGAAGAGATCCAAGCCCAAGGTTTTGACCCGTCGGCTGAGATCGAGGAAGACAAAAAGCTTGAGGCTGAGGTGAAGAAGCTTTACGAGCCTAAAGGTGCCGAAAGCTCCGAGGGCTCCGACGGTTCTGGCGACGAGTCCGGCCCTGGTGAAGATCAGGCGTAGATGCCTTAGTACTTTTTTAGTTATATATATATATGAAATTTTCCCTTTCTGGCAGTATCGTATCTTTACTTTTCTAACATATTTTCATAATTTCTATTCATGTAATGTTTCTAATGTCTTACCATAGAATCAAATGTAGTTATAGGGCGTTTTCTATATATATGAAATTTTCCCTTTCTGGCAATATCGTATCTTTACTTTTCTAACATATTTTCATAATTTCTATTCATGTAATGTTTCTAACGCCTTACCATAGAATCAAATGTAGTTATAGGGCGTTCGTTTTACAAAGGTCCGAACATGGCCTGACTTCTACAACTTTGTTTGCTCAAGGCTTCGAAAACTCGGTGTGACCGAAAGTTTTTTCAAGATGCTTAAGCGAATTTTGGATGATGTCTTTGCTGAGGGTAACCTTTTAGCAGGCTTTGAGTTCTTATAAAGGCCTTACTTTTTGATTACGGGCTTCGGACGTCTCCGATCCATTTTTAGGTGGCCATAGCCTTTTGTATTTAGGCACCTCCTAATAGGTTTGATGCCTCAAGGATTTGGTAGCCCGGGTTGTCCGGACTTTCTTCGGACGACAATCCCTGGATTAGGGTAGACCTTGGGCTCGATATTCCCCGAGTAGAGGTAGCTCGTGGGCTCTTAGGATTCGGAATATAAGAGTCAGAAAAATGTTTAATAGCAAGGCGAAGCTTTCTTTCATTTCTCAGCGTGTAAGGTACATGACTGAAAACGCATAAAAACTTGTATCACGGCTAGGGTGGGCTATATGAGCACGGTTCATACGACCGTTTGGCCCTTACATTGAATCCTAACCACCAAGCCTTAGCTTCTAGAAAATAAAGTTTTTCCTTTTCCCTTGCTAAAAACCTTAATCTGAGGGTAATATAGTTCCGTTTTAATTGTGTCATGTTCCAGTTGTTTGGTAGTTGCACATAATTTCCTACTTCGAGTTTGTATAAGCCTTTGCCGGTAATTCTGATGACTCTATATGGTCCTCGTTCGGGTTCCGGGTGTGTAGTGTTACTTTCCTTAACACCAAGTCATTGATATTGAAGTGTCGGAGGTTGGCTCTTCGGTTGTAGTACCTTTCTATCTGCTGTTTTTGGGCGGCCAACCAGACTAGGGCGGCCTCACACCTTTCATCCAATAGTTCCAGGCTCGTGAACATGGCCTCGCCTTTTGACTCTTCAGTCGCATATTGGAACGTGAGTTTCGGTTCTCCCACTTCGACTAGTATTAAGGCTTCGGCCCCGTAGACTAACAAAAATGGAGTAGCCCCAGTACTAGACTTCGATGTCATGCGATATGCCCATAGGACTTCGGGCAGGATTTCCGTCCATTTCCCTTAGGCATCGGTCAACCTCTTTTTTAGGTTTTGAAGTATGGTCTTGTTTTTTGATTCTGTCTATCCGTTCCCACTAGGGTGATAAGGTGTTGATAGAATTTTCTTAATCTTGTGATCTTCGAAAAATTTATTTACCTTGTCGGCGATGAATTGTTTCCCATTATCGCACACGACCTCGGCCAGTATCCCAAGTCGACATATTATGTGGTCCCAGATGAAGTCAATGACTTTTTTCTCTCAAACCTTTTTGAATGCTAGAGCCTTGACCCATTTGGAAAAATAATTGGTCGATGAATAGTATGAATTGAGCTTTACCAGGCGCCTACGGTAGGGGACCGACGATGTCCATTCCCCGCTTCATAAATGGCCACGGACAGGACCGAATGGAGTAGCTCTCCCGGTTGATGGATCATCGGTGTGTGTCTCTGGCAGTTGCCGTATTTTCGTACAAAGTCCTTCACATCTTTCTCCATTTCGGTCCAATAATAGTCGACCCTGATTAATTACCGCACCAAAGATTCTACCCCCAAATTGTTTTCGCAAGTGTCATCATGAAATTTTCTCATGGCGTATTCGGTATCCCTCGGTCCCAAGCATCTGGCTAGCGAGCCGTCAAATGTTCTCCTAGTAATTTCCCTTTGACCAAGATAAATCTGGTAGCCTTGGTGTGCAGGGCTCTCGATTCTTTTGGATCCGAGGGCATTTTCCCAATTTTTAAGTAGTTTATGCACTTGTTCCTCCAATCCCAGGTTAAACTCGTTGAGCTTACTTCGGCGTGGCCTTCTTTTATCACCTATTTCATGAGCTATATGACTATTCCTAAACTGAATTCATCACAACCGATGACCCCAAGTTAACCAGAGTATCAGGCTCGCTGTTCTGATCTTGGGGCACGTGCTACAGGGTCATTCCTTGAATTGATGCAGCGTTACTTGTAACTTGTCTAAATACATTCACATTCGTTCCTCTTTCACTTCGAACATCCCATTGACTTGATTTACCACAAGTAGGGAATCACACTTAGCTTCGACCACCTCAGTCCCAAGGCTTTTAACTAATTCGAGACCTACAATCATAGCCTCATACTCAGCCTCCTTGTTAGTCAATTTCATAATTCTAATAGACTGCCTAACTACATTCCGCGTAGGTGGTTTCAGCACGATGACGAGCCCGGACCCTTTTGCCTCCAAGGCACCGTCCGTAAAAAGGGTTCAAATTCCTGAGGTAGTCCTCGAGGTCAGCAATAATTCTCTTTTGACTTCGGGCATTAAGGCTAGCGTAAAGTTGGCCACGAAGTCGGCCAAAATTTGAGATTTTATGGCGGTTCAGGATCGATACTCGATATCGTACCCGTTGATTTTGATGTCCTATTTGGCCAACCGGCCCGAGAGCTCGGGCTTGTGCATGATGTTCCTCAGTGGGTAAGAGGTTATGACATATATAGGGTGGTATTGAAAGTACGGTTTTAACTTTCTGGAAGCGCTTAGCAGGGCGAGCACCAATTTTTCCTGGTGAAGGTACCTTGTTTCGGCCTCGCCTAGAGTTCTAATAAAATAGTAAATAGGGAATTGTGTACCTTCCTCTTTCCATACTAAGACTCCACTTACTGCCACCTCAGAAACCGCCAAGTAAAGGTACAGTTATTCATCCGCCTTTGGAGTGTGGAGTAGGGGCGGACTCGAAAGGTACCGTTTGAGTTCTTCCAAAGTTTGTTGGCATTCCGGGGTCCATGAAAAGTTATTATTCTTCTTAAATAGTGAGAAGAGCTGATGGCTTTTGTCTGAGGACCTCGATATGAACCGGCCCAGGGCGACTATACACCCGGTCAGCCTCTGAACGGCCTTGAAGTTGTCCATCATGGTGATTTCTTCTATGGATTTGATCTTGTCGGGATTGATCTCGATCCTTCGATTAGATACCATGAACCCGAGGAATTTTTCGGATTTGACCATGAATGCGCACTTTTCTGGTTTCAGCTTCATATTTTATCTCTTCAATATGTCGAAGGTTTCCTACAAATATTTCAAATGGTCCTCTGCTCACAGGGGCTTGACTAACAATATAAACTTGAATTAATTTTCCTATCTGTTCTTCGAACATCCGATTTACTAGGCATTGATAAGTGGCACCAGCGTTCTTTAATCTGAATGGCATTACGTTATAACAATAGGTGGCGAATTTAGTGATAAAGGAAGTCTTCTCTTGATCGCGCGGGTCGATTTGAATTTGGTTGTACCCGGAATAGGCATCGAGAAAACTGAGTATCTCGAGCCCGACCATCGCGTCAATCATCCGATCGATGTTAGGCAAAGGAAAAGAATCCTTAGGGCACACCTTGTTCAGATCTTTATAATCCACACACATTCTTAGCTTATTTCCTTTTTTAGGTACTACCACTACATTAGCTAACCAGTACGAGTATTTAACTTCTCGAATGGATTCTATTTTAAGGGGATTAGATACCTCGTCCTTGATGAATGTATGCTTGACCTCGGATTGCGGTCTCCTTTTCTTCTTAACCGGATGGAACTTCGGGTCCAAACTCAGCTTATGAATGGTCACATCGGGCGGGATCCCTATCATGTCAAGATGGGACCAAGAGAAAAAATCTATGTTAGCTATAAGCAATTCCATGAATTTTTACTTGAGCTCGGGAGTTAACCCCGTGCCCAGGTATACCTTTTGATCTGGTAAGTGTTCGATCAATATGACTTGCTCCAGCTCCTCGATCATCAATTTGGTGGCATCGAAATCATCAAGAGCTATGAACGATCTAGGAACTCCGTAGTTATCCACCTCGCCTACTCCTCGCTCTTCTGGTTTGGTCAGGGCCAGTATTGGTGATTGCTATTTAATTTCTTCCTTCCTGTTCGGCATCGTGTTCTTTGATGTCCAGACCACAGGCACTGTGATTACCTCGTCGACTGCAAACATTTCCTTTGCTACTGGCTGCTCTCCGTAGACCGTCTTGATTCCTCCCGGCATAGGGAACTTCAGTATCTGGTATAATGATAAGGGTACTGCCCTCATATTGTGAACCCATGGCCTTCCGAATAAGGTGTTATACCTGTCATGGGCGGCATTCCAGCCATGTCCCATGACCCCTTGGACGCGCCCCTTGGCGTCCTGGCAAGCTTCCCAATGCCCAGCGCCACAGTCGGCCCCGTGGTCTCGGCAGCTCCAAGTGACAATCGCAAAGGCGCCTCTGTCGCCCCACTGATAACCAACGCCAGCGCCCAGCCACAGGCAGATGCCCACAGCACCGTGCGTGGACCCTGATACTAAAAGACAAAGTTGCTGCACACGGACTTGTTTCTACCTTGTAGAAGACTAAGTCCTTTTTATTGTAAATATAGAGTAGATTCACTTCATTTTCTTTAAGTGTGCCCCTACAGCTTCCTTAGGTAAAGTCATGTAACTTTGGTTTATTTTTTTTAGGCATTATTAGGGGGGATCAAGCATTCAAAACTTTCTAGCAAGCAAACAATTCTTTGTACTGGTGTCTCTCCCCCTCGACACCGTGTAGCTTTTCTGTAATAGATTTCATTTATGCAATCAAGCTTTCGTTCATTCTCAATTCTCTTTTCTGTTCTCAGTTGCTCACGACATTGGTTTTCCCGTACGGCACTGACAATCTCGTCTAGCGTACGGAGGGGACCTTAGTTGGCGGACAACAATCATACTGACATTGATTGCTTAGCCTTATATTGTCCTTCCAAAGAATCTCAGGAAGGCGCCGCGTAACAGTTGGTATCAGAGCCTGGGCACGACATCAAACGAGGGATAACATTGCAATTACCACCATTTCTGACCATGGTGAATCATGGGGATCGCATCGCGACCCTTGAGGAGACGGTTGACGCATTACGGCCTATCGTGAAAATGGTGCCTGATCTAAAGACCAGCTTAGTGCAAATATTGGATGACCTGGATCGCAGAATGCACCAGGCCGAAGTTGACATAGAAAACATTAGTTGCGGCTCTGAAGGAGACCGGCAAACGGCAGCCACAAAGGCAGCCGAAATTTTTGGAAAATTTGAGGGCCTCCAGCAGGAGCGTGTCAAAGATTTATCCCACAGGTTACAAGAGGAAGACAGGGTGACTGCCATGCAACAAACTATAGACAACTTGATAGGCCAGCTCAATGTTGTCAATGCTGCTTTACAAGGTCTGCTTCGAGGAGGCGGGAACCAAACCGGGGCTGCTGTGAACTTCACCCCCGCGCCACAGAAACTGAAAATTTTCGAGCCAAAGCCATACAGTGGTGCTCGGAATGCCAAAGAAGTGAAAACTTCATCTTCGACATCAAACAATACTTCGATGCCGTGGGAGGCCTAGAAGAAGCTAAGAAGGTAGCAACTGCGGCCATGTATCTTCAAGGTGATGTTAAACTCTAGTGGCGAGTGAAATACGAAGCCATCAGGGCCGGTGAAGATACTCTCGACACATGGGCGGAACTAAAGGCAGCCATACGCCTGCAGTTCTTCCCCGAAAATGTTGAGTACAATGCAAGGAGAAAGCTATGGGAGCTCTGCCAGACCAAATCAGTGCAGGACTACGTGCGAGAATTCTCCGCACTCATACTGAGCATACGCGACATGGGGGACAAAGACAAACTCTTCACTTTCCTAGAAGGGTTGAAACCCTATGCCCGTATGGAACTACAAAGACAAAGGGTAGACATGTTACATAAGGCGATCCAAGCAGCGGAATGCCTTGGGGATTATCAAGTGGAAGCTCGGAAGGATAGGGCTCAATAGCCTATCAAAGGAGGATACCAAGAGGGCCATCCGACTACTGGTGGCCCAAGCAGAAGTGGGGGAGATCGGAGTGCAACCAAATCTAAGGCTCCTTCCTCAGGCAGTACTAGCACTGCATCTAACAATAATGATCGGGGGAGGAAACCCCCTTAAGGATGCCGTCATTGTGGCAGACCACATTGGAATAACGAATGCCCACATGCGCAGATGAATGCCCATCAAGCTGTTGATGATGGGACAGAGGGCGAATCCGATGATGCGGACCAGACCGAACCGATAGGTGCCTTCAATGCAATTGTTGGCTCTTTTTCTAAAGCCTTAGTGGGAACCAGTGCTGGTATACGTAAGAAGAAGGACCCCTGCCCAATCAACAAGAAAGGGAAAAATAAGGCGGATGAGAGGACTCCTCCTAAACAAGAGAGGACCTTAATATTCGTCGAGATGAAGGTAAATGGTAAACCCATTTGAGCGATGATAGACACGGGTGCGACCCATAACTATTTAGCCTCGACTCAGGTGGAACGCCTTGGCCTAGTTGTAGGAAAGGGCAGAGGTCGAGTCAAGGCTATCAACTCACACCCTCAACCAGTTGGTGGAATAGCCAGAGAAGTACCAGTGAAACTTGACCCTTATGAAGGAAAATTCAACCTGCGGGTGGTGGTCATAGACGACTTCGAGTTGATAGTGGGGTTGGAACTCCTAAGGCAAACCAACACCATGCCCGTGCCATATGCAGACATGCTACTGATGATGGGAACAAATGGGGCAAGCCCTGCACCATCCCATGCATTCCCATGAAGATGGCCGTTGAAAACATCTCAGCCTTACAGTTAAAAAGGGGGTCAAAAGACATGAACCCACATTCTTGGCTACCCTCTGCATTGAAGATATAGAACGCTCCTCGGGTCCTCTTCTTGCACCCATGAAAGAGCTCTTACTGGAATTTGAAGACATCATGCCACAAGACATGCCAAAGCAACTCCCGCCTAGGTGCACTGTGGACCATGAGATTGAGTTGGTGCCGGGTGCGAAGCCACCTGCTCGGGCCCCGTACAGAATGTCATAACCCGAACTCACCGAGCTTCGGAGACAATTGACAGAAATGCTAGACACGGGGATCATCGTACCCTCCAAGTCCCCATACGAGTCCCCTATGTTATTCTAAAATAAACATGCTGGGAGTTTACGACTTTGCGTGGATTACTGGGCTATAAACAAAATCACTGTGAAGAACAAGTATCCTATTCCGCTCATGGCAGACTTGTTCGACAGATTGGGTGGTGTGACAGTGTTCACCAAAATAGACCTGAAGACAAGTTATTGGCAAGTTCGGATCGTAGAGGGCGATGAACACAAGACGACGTGCGTGACAAGATATGGGTCATATGACTTCCTGGTTATGCCATTCGGCTTGACTAATGCACCAGCCACATTTTGCACCCTGATGAACCAAGTCTTTCAGGAATACATTGACGAATTCGTGGTGGTTTACTTGGATGACATTGTCGTATATAGCCAGACACTGGAAGAACACCTGGAGCACTTGCGGAAAGTCCTAACACGATTGCGGGAGCACGAATTATATGTGAAGCTGTCCAAATGCTCCTTTGCTCAAAAACAAATCGACTTCCTCGGGCATGTTATTGAGGAAGGGCAGATCAAGATGGTCCAACAGAAGATTTAGGCTATCACAGATTGGCCGCCGCCCAAGGATGTCCACGGCTTGAGGGCATTCCTTGGCCTATGCAACTTCTATCGCCGTTTTGTGAAGAATTACTCCTTCATCGCTGTACCACTGACAGAACTTCTCAAGAAGGTCACGCCTTGGGATTGGGGACCCAGGCGAGCGAAGGCCTTCAACGCATTGAAAGCGGCTATGTCTAGCAGCCCCGTCTTGTCCTTTCCTGATTTGGCCAAGCCGTTCGAGGTAGAAACGGATGCCTCCGACTATGCACTTGGTGGAGTCTTATTACAAGAAGGGCATCTCATAGCATACGAGAGCTAGAAGCTAAAGGATGCAGACCGGCGCTATGCCGCCCACGAGAAGGAATTATTGGCTATCGTCCATTGCCTACGCCTTTAGAGGCATTATCTGCTGGGAACCCCGTTCGTGGTCAAGACAGACAACACAGCTGTTAGCCATTTCATGACTCAACCAAAACTGAATGGTCGACAGGCCAGGTGGCAGGAACTCCTAGCAGAATTTCACTTCAACTTGGAGTACCGTAGTGGGAAGACTAATCATGTTGCCGATGCACTCAGTCGGAGAGCGGATCTAGCATCAGTGTGCATACTCGCCACCCTAAGGGGGAGCGAAGTAGCCACCACCATAAAAGACCACATACAGGGTCTACTCATCAAGGATCCTACTGCATAGTATTTGGTTAATTTGGTAGAACAAGGCAAGACTCGCCAGTTCTACATAGAAGATGGTTTCCTAAAAGTGAAAGGAAACCGACTTTATGTTCCCAAAGGAGGAGATCTGCGAAGGACTCTTCTGGCGGAATGCCACGATACTTTGTGGGCCGGTCATCCTGGTGAAGAACGCACCATGGCGTTACTCCGCCGGGCATATTATTGGCCTCAAATGGCCGATGACGTCGCTCAGTATGTGAATACTTGTCCAATATGCCAGAAGGACAAATCGGACCGTCTGACACAAGCAGGACTCTTGGAACCACTGGTTGTCCCAAAGAGACCTTGGGAAAGCGTTTCCCTGGATTTCATTACCGGATTGCCCAAGGTCGGGGATCTCACAACTATCTTGGTTGTGGTGGATCGATTTTCCAAGTATGCTACCATTATACCAACCCCACAATATATATCAGCAAAAGATACAGCTCGACTCTTCTTCTCTCATGTCGTCAAATATTGGGGCCTGCCCAAAGACATCGTTAGTGATCGCGACTCGCGCTTCACTAGCAACTTTTGAACTCAACTCTTTAAGTGTCTTGGGTCAAAATTAAGCCATAGTTCAAGTTTTCATCCGCACTCTGATGGCCAGACGGAGCGGTTCAATGGCATGCTGGAGGAATATCTCTGCCACTTTGTAACCGGATCGCCGAAGAACTGGGTGAAGCTTTTGGATGCTGCTCAACTGCGTTTCAATTCACAAAAGAGCTCTAACACTAACAAGAGCACTTTTGAAATTGTTACCGGAACAGCAACCGCTACTCCCACAAAATGTGAATGCACCAAACATGTCAAAATCTCCTCGAGCTGCTAGCTTCTCAAGAGAATGGAAGCGAAATTTGGAGATAGTGCGGAGCTATTTTGTCGAAGCCCAAAAGCGGATGAAGAGGTATGCTGATCAAAACCGTCGCTTTGTTGAGTACCAAGTAGGAGACAAAGTGATGGTCAAAATCCCAAAGCGGTACTTGTTTGCGGGAGTCCATGACAGTCAGTCTCCTGAAACCTTTTTGGGAAGATATAGAGGATCCCTCACGGAGCCAACTCACAATACCCAGTATTCAAGGCCCCAATTCAACCGGAAAAAGATGTGCTGAAGCTATTCTTGATGATAGAGTGATTCACGCCTCAAGGAAAGATCACCAAGAGTTCTTGGTGAAATGGCAGGGACGTGCAAAGAATCTTAGGAAGGCGCCATGTAACATACCTTATGTCCCTTTCGATCACATAGAATTTTGTATCTTGGATCGTCCCGGCAGTGTTCACTGGCAGGGTTATTTCTCCTTATAAAGCAGATATCTTGCTTCCTTTATTCAAGAATTTACTTTTAAAATGACTATTTGATAAATCATACAATGAAAACATCTACTATATAATTTTAAAAATTATATTCATTGGTGCGAGGTACACGCGCAACGCGCATATTCTATGACTAGTTTTATGTTAAAAGCACAAAGCCCCTTAGCGAAATTGCATTCGCCTTTTTTATTCTTTAAAAATAACTTTAACATTGGATAAAATTATAATTAAAGTTATTTTTCTAATATTTAGGACTTTGAAATTAACTAAAATTTTACTTATTAGATCTTCATTTATTAAACTATGTAGGAAGTCCTAATATTTAGGACTCGGTAATCATAATTTTTAATTTTGTATAAGAACTAAAATAACTAATATTTAGGACAACAGAATTTACTTAATCAAAATTTATGATCGAGATCAACTTAGAGCTTTAGAGTGCGTGTACTATTCCTACTTATTCTTGTTTTTTCTTTATTAAAATAATGAAGTATAAAAATTATTTGTATTTAAAATTTTATACAATATGAAATAATATTTTACCGTATATAAACTGGATCCAAGATAGAACTCTAGTCCTGTAACTCCTTCCTTTGATAGTCTTCAGTTGTTGGTTATACCATTAATGGACAAGCAATCTCAAGAAAATTAAGTAGGGACAATACCAAGGATATTAGAGTTAGATAGCTTTCCTTTTCTCTGACCGTTAAAATCTTTTCAATCGTCAATCAGAAAAGCTTGAAAGTAAATCTATATGTGTAAAATTTAAAATGTTCAACGTGATACGCAATAATTTACACGACATCATCACCAAAGAGAAGACCCAAAAGTATATTCAAGAAAAGTACACGAAACACATAAAACAATTTCAAGGCAAACAATTAAGTACAAAATTTAAAAATTCTTATTTTATTCATACAAAATACTTAATTCGTGTGCAAGTAAAGCCCCCAAAGTAATTCTTTCATAGCATATTATTTTAATCATACAAAATAATAATTCATGTACAAGTAAAGGCACCCAAAATAATCTTTGGCATACAAGCCTAAATCTATATTAAAAAGGCACGCAATCCCTATACAAAATATTGATTGACTTTTTATCCTTTAAGTAGATTTTACAGTTAATAAAAATTTTAATTAAATATTTTACTAACATTTAGGACTTTCAAATTAATTAAAATTTTATTTTTTAAAATCTTTTTTTATTTGAACTATGTAGAAAGGCCCAATACTACTACAACAACAACAATAACCCAGTGAAATTCCACTAGTGGAGTTTGGGGAGGATAGTGTATACGCAGACCTTACCCCTACCCCGATGGAGTAGAGAGGTTGTTTCCGAAGACCCTCGGCTCAAGAAGACGAAAAGAGGTAATATATCAGTACATCAATAGAAACCATGGGAGAAATAACAACATCACCAGAACCAGAAAATAGATGAATAGCAAAACAATAAGCAATAGATAAAGCCAGGTACTAAGAGGAACGAAAGAGTAGTGTAACTCAATATTAACCACTAACAGTCTAAGACTAAGTCCTAGCCGATACTTAACTCTATAAAATAAATTATATATATAAAGAACAAAATGTCTATATACACACACTCAGTGAATTATAAAAAATTCAAAAAAATTTATATTAGTAAAATAAATATATTCTTTGAATAATCCTTGAACTTCATGTTTTGGTAATATTCTTTTGCCTGCGCACATTTAGATAAAGTTACGTAAATTTTCTTTTATTTTAGTAACTAAAACCTCAGTACATGGATAACGTCAAAATTCTTGAAGGAATATAACTTGAGATGACATAAGATTTAATTTTTTATTTTAACGTATCTTTGAAGAATCGTCATAAAAGTATACCTAATTAACCTTGTTCGTGTCTTCTAGTTGAACTTGAGAAAAGGTTTTCAAAAAATCCCTAAATCTGTAAGGGCTATGCGGTCTTGCTAAAACAAAAAAAGAAGCATGAAAATTCGTGAATTAAATTAATAAATTGGAACAAAATTTAAGGTGAATATATTAAATGATGATCGAAGACTTATATAAAATAAAGTTTCTTCTCTTATTGTGTCTATATAAGATTAATATTCATCAATTTCAAGAGCTTATACATTTTTAATTGTATCACTCAAGCACAATGTGAAAATAACATTTATGTAAACTTTTTATAAAAAATGTCTCATTGAGACAAGGAACACGCGTAACGCTGTGTATATTAAGACTAGTATTTTAAAATTGAAAAAACATCAATTACCGATTGAACTAGTTTTACTAGTTCTCATACTTATATAATAAGTTTATATTCGTGCTCGCACGGGTCTATTAGACACAAAACAACAATAATCGATTTGTATTATTACTACTACTAGTTAATTTGCCCGCGCTTCGTGCAGTCGAACAACTCTTTTAATAAATTTAGTGGATATAAAAAAGGTTAATTTTATATTATGAAAAAATGAAAAAGAATATCTATAAGACATATATATGAAAAAAAATAAAAATATAAAATTAAGTAAAATATTTTATAGTAATAAAATGCATATCAAAATAAAGGCATCACATACGTTTTTTGAAGATTTATAATGGCAGAGTCTTGTCCCTAAAACTTCATATCTAAACTAATCAGTTTCTTTTTCATATGCAATAAATTCTATCATTCCAATGCAATCATCTTTTTACCTTCCAATCATCTTGTTTTAGGCAGTAACTAAGTAATTACATGATTCAATAGTGAATTACAGGAGTTGGGTGACATAAGTGCAAGATGGAGTGTCGCACTATTTAATCCGATTTTGTGATATTCTCAGTTTGTACCATACGGCTCTTGTAAAAAAGTTCCCTCGACATGCACGCTATATTTGACCCACAAATAACCTGTTTAAAATTACACTTATATTCACTATTTTAAGTAATCTAGAATTGCATGCAGAAGTTTGCTCAATATACGCGTCAAAGTTTGTACTGCATAAAAACATATTAAAGAAACAAAGAATCAATGTAACAACATTAATACACATAATTATAACTCATAGAAAATGAGACCTAATAATATTCTCAATATAAAGGTAATAACTATTAAACATTTATAGGATGGAGAGGAAAAGATCTAATAATAAGATAGAAAAGTAATGAACCAAAATTCAAAGAAAATAAACAGCAAGAAATTGATAAATATATAAAAGATTATTGGGTTGAAAAATAATGAATGATTACAGCTGAAATTACAAAATAGTAATCAAAAAGTGTGCTGCATCCTACAGCTAACTTACAAGTGATAATAGTAATATGTCTTCCGAACGCACTAATCTTTAACCCTTGCAAAAGTGTATAATCGAGCAAGTACCCAAAAGAACATCAATATTTATCTCAAATTTTGTATTCTTCAAAAGAAAAAAACCCTATCCCCCGACCCATCCAAGATTTTACATTTTCAACGTTACACTAAACATACACAATATTATAAAATAGATAAAACATATATAAAATCTTGGGACAACAATAAAATATGGAATCTGAATCAGACGGTAGAAATTAGCAAATATTTCACAAATGATCCTTTTTAAGAAAAAATAACTTGCCAGTTTTACTTTAGGAATAGGGCGATGAGGCATGTAATACTAATTCAATTCACAAGAGGTCTAAAATAAAGTAAAAAAGAAGAAGAAAAATAAGAACATAATTTTTGACCAGCAAATAGCAATCTTATGTTAAATAATTTTGGCAAGATAAAAATAATTTCACCGCAACATCCAAACTTACTATAAAAAATTTATATCCTTATTAGCGGAGAAAGTGCCTCGATCCCCGCGGATAAAAGTTGAAATCATCAACATATTTGTCAGTCGGCTACTTCGCTATAAGGATAATAGAAATATAAAATATGTAGCATGACATCATATTCGGTATTTGAAGGTTTCAGTCAAAATCATTTAACAAGTGAAGCAAAATTATTAACTTTTTGTTGAAGACATGCAACTATTCAAAAGAGGAGAGGAGATCTGTGAAATGAGAAGTGTGAAAAAAGAAAAAGATATAATTGAATTTCTTAATTGAAGGTATTAATCATGGGATAAGAGCTTTTTAAGGGGAGAAATGTATATAATTTGTAAGAAAAATCTAAATACTTTTTAAAAATTATAAAACCTAAAGAAAATAAATTAATAAGTTCCTACCATAGTAAATATAGAAAAAACTCCACGTAACTATCAATATTATCACTATAACACCTATTATATTAACCATAACTGTCAGTTATATTTCATTAGATGGCACTTAAAGTTAATATCTCATAAACCCAATTTATACTTGTATAAAAGACATCTTATGATCTGACTGGATGATTATTCACTTCCCCATTCAACTAGTTAAGTTTTAAAACACTATTGTAAAACATAAAGAATCTTCTAAAAGCATGTTGTGTAAGGCAAAATCGGGTTCTTCATAAAAGGATCAATCGAGGTTGAATCTCGAGGTTGAACCTCGGGACCGGTTACCAGACCGGCAATCATTTGACCGGGCAAACCTATATCGAGGTCGAATCATTTGACCGATGTTCGGACCGATGCGTGATGTCGACACCAAAAACCAGATGATCGATGCTCGAACCGTTGACCGAGCATCGAAGTCGGGACAGAGTCAAGGCCAGATTTGATATGGCGATCGATAGGCCATCCCGAGTTTGACCCCATCGATATGCCCATTGCGTTCGCTGCCGACCGGTGATCAAAGGTCAGCGACACTGCTCAGAGCTGTTCATGGCACGTGGGGTCCTCACCTAACCTGCAGTACATCCACCAAATCTGCAGAACCTTCACCAAACGTGTATGAGTTCTACCAACTATACAAGGACACTGAAATGATTGAAAGAGACACCACGTGGGCAACCAGGGGGGGTAGATTTTTTCCTATATATATGTATTAATGCACTGGGTTGGGGGACACGTTTTTTTTTTGGAGCTGAAAACAAGAAACAAAAGGCAATATATTGATTACCTAGTTTTGCAATTGGAATCTCTCTCTCTCAAGTATTATATCCTTTCTCTCTTATCGTATACTTGTTTGCAATCGAATTCGTCACTTACTTATCGTTTCCCATGCTCAAAATTCAATTGATTTGTTTCCAATTTTTGGGGCAAACAGTTTGGCGCCCACCGTGGGGCCTAGGTAATTGTGGCAATTCGATACGAAACTCTCAATCGTACAC
>MCJB01050737.1:65262-82259 GCA_002018475.1 Nicotiana obtusifolia | reverse complement strand
AAGATGATTATTGGGGTGTTGAATGGTTGATTGCGCCTTGGTTATGGTCTTTTCGGGCTGTGGTGTATTGTGTTATTTGCTTCTCCATGGTCATGGTCATGCACTTCGTGTACTCGTTATCGCATTGCGTGTGGTTGATGATTTTAAGCATTGTGGCTTAAGGTACTTCATAGGACCAGTGTTGGATGGGGTCACGCATTGCAGCAGAGTTATGTTGGGATATGCTCCTTGATGATTGATTCGTGTGTCTTGGTTCTATCATGTGTGATGGGTTTATAGCATTGCAGTTGTGGTCGTACTTGTTGAGCTTATGGTACAGTTCTCTCATTTGAGTCATTTTTCATGTTGAATACATTTGAATTGTTGCTTGTTGGTGCACAGATTACACGGCTTGTGGCTTTAGGTTGTGGGATATGAGTGGAATAGTTGTGTTTGAAGAAATGAGGTCATTGGACCTAGTATGGGTGCTATCGGATTTTATTATGGTATGTTTGGAAGAATAATATCAGAAGTCAGCTTAGAACTTGGCGTTGGTTCTTGTTGGACGAGAGAGAGAAACTCCATGTCTTGTTGATCTAATGAGTGGTCATGAGTATCTGCATGTTTCATTCACTTTTGGTAGTGTACGAAGGTTTGGGACGAGCTTATTTTTGATATGAGGTTTATTACCGGTATTTGGTTTGTTTTGAGCAGCTATTGTGATCAGTAATTATTGTTACAAGTATGTGAGAGTGTGGTATATCATGTGATTACATCTTGGTTTATGGGTATGACTTGATACAGCTTGTTCAGACTTATACAGTGGTAGGTGCGAGATTAGGGTCTTGTAAGGAATTCTGGATGTTGGAAATTTGGGTTCTAAGGCTTACGGACTAAGGTTAAAGTAATGATCTTTAGTTATGTTGCGTTGTCAGGCTTACATGGATTTGAGTTACATGGATCACCCCCCCCGTTATGTGCATGGTAAGGTTACACGGAGGCTTGATGGCTTTGGAATGATTCTGGGCACGTTTGAGGATGAACCTATGTTTAAATGGGGGAGAATGTAACGACCCGACATGTCGTTTTGAGCATTGACATTCTGTTCATCTATTTGAAGTCTTAATTAGCTTCGTATGATGTATTATGACTTGTGTATATCGCCGGTTTTCATTTCAAGTTATCCGGAATTGATTTGGAAGAATGATTCTCAACTGTGAAGCCTTAAGCTAGAAGAGTTGACCAAGTTTGACTTTTTAGTACTTGACCTCGGATCGGAGTTTTGATGGTTCCGTCAGGTCTGGATGGTGATCTTTGACTTGAGCATATGCCCGGATTTGCATTTGGATATTTCTTGAAGGTATCAACACTATTTGGCGAAAGTTAAAAATCTAAAGGTTTGGAATGTTCATAAGTTTGACCGGGAGTTGACTCTGATGATATCGAGTTCGTATTGTGGTTTCGGGAATTGGAATAGCCTCGTTATATCTTTTGGAACTTGTGTGCAAAATTTGAGTTCATTCCAAGTTGATTTGATAAGGTTCTCCACGAGTTTTGGAAGTTGAAAAATTCAAAGTTCATTAAGTTCGATTTGAGGTGCGATTCGTGGTTTTGATGTTGTTATGCGTGACTTGAGGCCTCGAGTAAGTTCATATCATATTATGGGACTTGTTGGTATATTTGGATGGGTTCTCGAGTGGCTCGGGTGAGTTTGTAACGTGGTTCGGATCATTTTGTTTCATGTCGCATTGCTGAAGGAGTGTTGGTTCTGGTGTTGCGCACCTGCAATTAGTTTTGTGCAGGTGCGGTTGTCGTAGAAGTGGTATGTAATCTCACCTGCAAAAAGGGGTTGGGCTTGAAGTCTTCGCAAATGCGGAAGTTGGGGCGTGCATCTGCGACTTTGCAGGAGCGATGGTCATGGGCGTAGAAGTGAGGTCTTGCGCAGGAACGGAGGATGGCTCGCACCTGTGATGTGGTAGAAGCGGATATTCTTTCTGCTGGTGCAAGAGTACATTTTTGTGATGTTTCCGCAGAAGTGGATGTCTTGTCGCAGAAGCGGCAATTATCTTTGCAGATGCGAAAATGCCTGGGCGGACTCTATTCAATTCGAGGTTTTGGTTCTTCTATCATATTTTGAGATTGGGAGCTCAGTTGTAGGCAACATTGGAGAGGGATTTCACCACATGGATCGGAGTAAGTGTTCTATACTCGGTTTTGGTTATATTTCATGAATTGATCTTGGTTTTTGGCATTTGATTGATGATTTCAAAGGAGAAATGGGAGTTTTTGCCTAAAATTTCATAAAGTGAATTTTTGAGTTTTGAGCATTAATTCGGAGTCGGATTTGAGTGAAACTAGTATGGTTGGACTTGTAATTGATGGGTTGTCAGATTTTGTGAGTTTTTTTGGGTTCCGAGGTGTGGACCCGAGTTTGGCATTTTGATTGACTTTGGGCTTTTGATTAAAGATTCGACCTTTATCGATTGGGTTTGTTCCCTTATGCATTATTTGATGTGTTTGAGTTGCTTTTGGCTAGTTTTGAGCTATTCGGAGGTCGGTACGCATGGGATGGCATTTTTTGGAGTATCGTTTGGCTTGCTTGGTATTCGATTCAGCTTGTTGAGGTAAATAACACTTCTAAACTTGGTGATAAGGGTATGAACCCCTAAATTTACGTGTTATGTGTTTGGTGTTGAGATGACGCACATGCTAGGTGACGGGCGTGTGGGCGTGCATCTTGTGAATTATGACTCGATTGATTCTGTGGTACTGCTTAGTGACCTAATCTTGTTTCTATCCATGAAATTTCTACATGCTAGAGTAACTGAGTTGTGATCCATGTTAGAAACCTTGTTTAGGCTACATGCTTATCCTGTTGGGACCCACTGAGGTCATTCCTATTGTGCTTAAATTGCAATTACATACTCAGTCATACTCATTCTTGCATATCATATCTCAGTCTCTGTTATCATTTGTCTCACATCATATTGTCATTGTTTGGGTTGATTGGCATGAGATTTGTGAGGCCGATAGGTAGAGAGATTCATGAGTGAGTGAGGCCGAGGGCCTGATTGTGAGGATGTTAATGGGATCGGGATGCACGCTGTAATAGGCGTTATTGATTCATGCCATGATTGACTTACATTAGCGCTTGGGCAAGATCCGTCCCTCTGGAGTTTGACTTACTAGCAGTGAGCACAGGTACCTACTAAGTGCGAGTATGAGGGCCGAATGCGGGTGCCGAGTGATTTAAGGAATGAGTGACTGTGAGGACTGAGAGACTGGGAGGACTGAGCGAATTGATACTCCGAGATTATGTACGTGAATTTATCATTGTGTTGCATTACAGTTGACATGCATATTTAACATGTAGGCATTGAGACGCATTCCTCATGCTGTATGACATTGTGACATTCATGACTTCACAAGCACATTCACAAGTAGGCATAGAGATGTACTTTCTTCATGCCATCTGCTAACGAAACTTCTTATATGTTGTTGAAAGTTTTGGGAAAAATCACAGTTTTCAGATTTACACATATTTTGGCGATTTCGGTGAGAGATTTGGGTTTTTCTGTTATACTTGAAAAGCATGCCTATTTTCCTGAACTGTGAACGAGCTGAGCATTATATGTTTTGATTTATTACTTGTACTGCTTTATTCATATTGTTACGAGTTTTTTCTGGCTGTTGGTGTTGTACTCTGACCGTTGTCCAAGCTCGTTACTACGTTCAATCTAAAATTAGGTTTGTTACTTATTGAGTACATGGGGTCGATTTTAATCATACTACACTTTTGCACATTGCGTGCAGATTTTGGATGTTAATGTTGCTGTGTATGGAGAGGGCTTGCATTAAAGGTGTACCTGTGTTCCGGTTATAGCTGCTTTTTATTCTTGGTAGCTTTAGAATTATTAATCTGTTCATGTATATTTCAAACAGATGATGTATTTATTTCATACTAGCTTTGTAAACTCAAAAATCTTAGAAGTTCATGATTTGTACTACTAGTCCTTGGGAAGTGTATTGAAGTTCAGTTATTTCATAACTTATTCTCTAAGTAAATCTCATTTGAATTTGATTATTGTTAATTGGCTTACCTAGCAGGTTGGGTTAGGTGCCATCACGACTAGTTGAATTTTGGGTCGTGACAATAAATAGGGTATTTAATGTTCTTATCTACCACCACCAACTAGACAAAAAACATAACAAGATACTCCTAGTAGCTACACCTAACGTCATAAAAGTTAATACACAATACATTGTTTAGGATGATTTTGATTAAATTGAGTTCTTGGTCAATTTTCTGCTTTTCTTTTTCCTCTCTAATTCTGAGTGTGTCATTGATTAAGAGCTTGAGCTCTTGGATTTCTAATGATTGACTTGAATACTCGTTTTGTTTGCGCCCCAAAGGAGGCAGTAAAATCTCAACCTTGCTCTTCTTGTACTAGTTTAAATCCCTGAATATAAAATGCTTTACTATCTCTGTCAATTGATCTTATTGACAATGTGTTTATGTCATTTAGCTATTTTATGTATTTGTTAAAGAATAATGAGTAAATTCTGTAATCATGAACTTTTAAAAATATTTGAATGTTGATATACACATGTTGATTCATGTCTATTGTTAACTATGAAATGACTTCTTGACTTTCTTAATATTTAGTTCCAAACCTCTCTCGTTCTCTCTTATTTTCTGTTAACACTGTCATGATTGTTATACTAATCTGTCTTGAACATCATTTTAACATTCTACATTGGCTTATTCAATCTAATAGAGTATGATTTTGTTAGATGTTAAAAATCAGATTGTTATCCTGGTATTGATGCATTAGCTTATGACTTTAATCTATTTTTATCTCTCCAATATGTCTCTGTGATTCTGTTGACTACTTGATTGAACTCGTGACTATTTATGTAGGCATATCTTGAGTTGGTTGGGTCTTCATGCTACATATGCGTATGATTGTGAGATTGCTTTATGTTGAACCTAAGTTATGAAAAGCTGTTGAAAAATACTTAAGATTTAGTAACACGTTTATTTATTTAGAACATTATTGCTGATGTTTGGCTAAAAATCCATATATTTGCATGTGGCATTATACTTCGATCTTGTTAATTTTTGTGTGAATATTTGTGACTCGAGCTTAATAATGTTATTTATATGTGTAGGAGTCAATTAGAAGTGATTTGAAAAGTTTGCATGCAAATTGAAGTAAAAACGGAAGAATCTGGAGAAATGTATAGGTTTTGTGCCAGGTCCCGGACAGTGAAGCGAGGTTCACTTTGCGAGACTAGGACCGGAGCAGAAGAAACCAGAAATGTCCGGGCAGTGAAGCGAGGTTCACTATGCCAAACCGGGACAGGAGTAGACGAAACTAGGTTCTCCAATCCGAATTAGGAGAAGCCAAATTCGCCCCATACAAATCCTAGCCGCTATAAATATATCTTAAAATGTACTTTTGAGGAGGAGACCATACTTTGGACCAAGGGAGAGCACGAAGTCGCCGTGGAGGCCGGAATTCATCTTTCTTCCATCAAACTTAGTAATCTTTACTTTTTTGATGATTTGATTTTTTTCTATCATGTCTATGTGGAGATAAACTTCACATTCTAGGGTTGTGGTTGTCATGAATATTGAAGTTTATTAATTACATTACCGTTAATTCGAATCATCATCTTTAGTAGTTTCTCTAATTCTGTGCATAATTATTTAATTGTTTGATCTCGAGTTCTATTTACTATCTGTGCTATGCTTGGGAAAGCCGTATTTAGATTAGAGTAGAATTAGAGAGTTAGTTTCTGAACCCGTGGCTCGGGGAAAGATTTCGCCGTTAGGATAGGAAAATACCTAACAGTCTTGCTTAGTTGAGTACCGTATGATATTCGTTCATGATAGATTCAATACCATAGGAATATAGGGTTGATATATTGTGGATAGACGGATAGTATTGTGGGAACATGCTATTTATATCAACAATCCGGTCAACTAGTAATCATTGTTAATTTGGATTAACATGTGTAATTACGAACCCAATAGGATTGACAAACCGACCATAATGCTGGAATCTTTATCTTCTTTGATTAAAGCCCAACCACAATCACTTGCTCCTAATTAATTTATCTAATTACTTATTTAATTTTTGAAATAGTAGATTAGCAGAAAAATAACGTTTTTGATTATCTTGGACAGTTAATTGATTTTAGTTAGCCTAGTTAACGATTAATCTAAGTCTCTGTGGGTTCGACATCCGACTTTTGAGTCTCTTTATTACTTGACGGCCACGTATACTTGAGTGTTCTTTGGGAACCAACAAGATTTTGGCACCGTTAGTGGGGACTTAGTTATTGATTGTTTATCTAAGTTAAGCTGTTAATTGATTTTTGTTCAAATTTTTAACTTTCTTATCTATTTAGATTTTTCTTTTCTTTACTTATTTTCACATGGCATCTTGGAATGAAAATTGTTTGAATGATTGTTATTCTTACTTTAATGATCCTTTTTCATATTATGGAGGATCTCACTGGTGGAGAAATTACCAAAATATTCCCGAGAGCGAGTTCAGTGCACCATCTCAACCTTATGAGTGGAATATTTGTAAAATTTATGGTGGTCAAGGTGGCCTTTAGGATGGTTGTCCTAATTCTTTTTATCCTTCTTCGAGCCCTTATTATTATGTTTCTGATAATTTTTGTTAGATTGATAGGAACAAAGCAGAGAATGTGGAATATGATTCTCAAACTATGTACATGATGAGGCAAATAATGGAGCAAACTCAATTTTTAATGAAGCAAACTTATGAACATCGAGAAGAGATGGAAAATCTCATGGCAATAATGAAGAAAATGAAGTCCAAAATAGAAGAATGGGTTGAAACATTCAATGATCAACAAGTTGAAGACTTAGTTGATATTCAGGAAGAGCCTCAAATTGCTAAAGAGAGCGAGTTCCATCAAGAGAAAATTTTTGAAGAAGTGGAGATTTTGCCAAACTTTGCTAATGGAACAAGCTGAACGATTAGAAATATATGAGGCTCAACCTGAGAAAATTACATATGAGGCTCAACGCGAGAAAATTACAGATGGAATGAAAGACTTAATAGAAGGAAGAGCTGAACTGGAGCAAAAGATCAAAAAATTTGGCATTGGTATTCACGAATTGGATGCTCAATTGAATGCAAAGGTTGATGTGTCTAGCGCCCAAAAAAATAGTTATGAGTTGTGTGAAGCTGAAAAGGAACTTATACGCCAACATGAGGAGCTAAAAATGGAGACTCAATCATTCGATCATACTTTTAGTGATGATTTCCATGTTGAGGAAAGCACACTGAAGTTCATGTGAGGAAGGAGATAATGTTATATATGAAGCCTCCAGTGTGTGTACATATACGGATGTAAATAGTGACACAATTCTAGAGTAGGAATGCATTGGTCCTTATTCCATGCATTTTTGAACATTGTATTTGGAGGATGACATAAAAATCGAGTCATCTGAGGCTTTGGAGGAGCCAATGGATGAGGAACAAGGTGCTTACATTCTGAAATTTATTGTGCTAGAGAGAAAGAATTACGTACCTCATCTGAAGGACAAGAGTACAGAATGCGAAATTAGTTACTTGGCTCGATTACATTTGTCCCACCACCCGGGGAGCATAGCAAAAAGCTTGAAGCCAAATTAGGGGCTCAATTCACAAGTTCGAGATGGAGACAAAAGTGGTTCAAGTCATGTCGCGACGTTAAATCAAGCGCTTGTTGGGAGGCAACCCAGCTTTACTGCTTTCTTCTATTTTTATTTTTATTATATTATATTATTTTTGTAATGTCTGTTTTTATTTTGTACGATTATAAGCATAGGAAGCAAAATCATTGGAAGAGTGCAAAAGCGAGCTAGATGGTGAGAACTATGTGTGGGGTGCTCACACAAAGGACCATGCCTGGGGGAAGTCTGAGTACCTCGTGAGCCGTGATTGCTTCGGCCTTTGGCCTTTCAGGGAGTTTCTTTTCCACCCTCGTTATTTTCCTTTTGCTTTATTTGTGCATTGGGGACATTGCACTCTTTTAAGCGTTGGGTGGGAGAATTCCTCTAGATAATTAATAGTAGTATGTTAGTAAAAATGTTTACTTCCTATTTTGATTTTAGCTTCTTATTTTTTATTTTCGTAGTTGTGTAGTATTTTAGTAGCTTAATTTTACCCTCTCGTTATATATTATTTGCATTGAGGATATTGTACCATTTTAAGTGTGGGGTGAGAAGATTATTTGGGTAATTTTCTGTGCTATCCAAGCTTAATGCTATTATTCTTTGTTAGTATAGTGATTTTTGTAATTCCAAAAAAATTAAAAAAGAAGAATAAAAAATCAAAATAAATTGGACTTTTGTCGATGATAGACTTTGTGGACAACTTTCTTGGGGGATTAAGGTCCAATAAGGAAAAAAAGATTTTCTTTTAGTTTTAGTTAGATAATAATTCCCCTTGGGTTTTTTTTATGCATCGGTTCTTTTTCAAGGCATGTAACTTGAACCGGGTAAGTTTTTTATTTTTAGAATTATATTTTTTTAGGAGTAGCAAAAGAGAGAGAAGATAGACCCTTATGTGACTTGTTAGATACTAGCATATCTAGACCTGAGTTTGAGTAGTACTTTCCTCAGAGTGCTTGAGTAATGAATAAAATATTACACTTTCTGACACCTAAGCTCAGTGTTGTGACTTTGTATATAGCTTATTCTTATTTTGTCATTCGCTATGATCCTGTTTGTTTTAGAGTATAATTTATCCATCTTGATTGATACTTGTGCCATGTGTGGTGAGAATTTCTTACATATATTCCATGTTTTGCATCTTAGTCTAGAACTTGACCTGCATGTTACTGAAGCAAAATGAAAGTGTTGCTCTATTTAGAAGATGATAATAGGTTTTCTTTGATATGTCTTGTGAATTTTAGCCATTTCAGATATTTTACCACTAGTTGGCCCTTTGAGCCTGTAGCCTTTTGTTTAGAAGCCGTATTTTTGCCTTGATCCTTTTGTTGAATCCCTAATTTTTGCATCCTGCTTCCTTGAGCACTGTTTCTTAGACTGTAATATTAATTGATAAATTTAAAGATTGGGATGATTAAGTGAAAAACGGTGACAAACGATAGCTGAAAAGTGATGAAAATGCGCTCTTAGAAGGAATGTGACATGAAAAAAAAGAAAAGAGAAGAAAAATTTCTTTGAAAAAAATAAAACATTCTTGATATGAGGGAAATACTTGTGAAACAATTAATGAAGAGAGGGCTGAAAAATAAAGTGAAGAGTAGAAAATAGTGGGTAATGAAGTCTAAAAGTGCAAAGTGCTTAGTGAAGTGTAACTCACTATTATATAGTTTTCCTACCTATCCCCTAGCTAACATTACAACCTGAAAGTCCTATTTGATTCTATTGATGCATACTTAATTAGCAGAGATGTGCATAATGGGCAAAGCATATAGTTCTTTGTGCATACATGTGAATTCGTTTGTGAGTGCGAGAGTTGTGATTTGATACTAAGTCTTTAAATTATATTCATTATTTGATTTAAGTGTATGGACTATTTATTCTTGTGGGGAAACTTGTTTCATGATAGATAGGTGATGTTATCAGCTTTATTTGACAAAGTAGGTGAGCGAGCATAAATTTTATGAGTTAGAGTCTCTCTCTGAGGTTAAGAGGTGAGAAGTTTGTTGTTTGTGTATGACTTGTATATCTTGTACAATGAACAGGAAGTATATATCTGGTGGTTTGAGTTGCTATATGGCCTAATTGTTAGTATCAATCGAAGTGGTAGTATTTATAGGCTTGATTTATTGAGAGTGATTTCAATGCTTACTCGAGGATGAGCAAGAGTTTAAGTGTGGGGTTGTGATGTTCGGCCAAAAAATGCATATATTTAACCATTGTTGCCTCGCATTCTAATACTTTTAATTTTCTTTTTAGTATTAATTATATTACTTTGTGATTAATATTATATTATTACTGTATAGGAATAAAGCAGTGTGAAGAAGAAGAGATTTGAAACAAAATTGAATAAAGTGCGGAAGATAACAAAAAGGAAATTAAAAAAAAAAAAAAGACAAAGGGGGGACACCCTTTGGTGTTTGCCCCATGTGAAAGACAAGAAAAAGCGAAATAAGTAACCATTAAGGAAGGCTTCTAATGCAGCAGCATCTGAACGTGCAAAAGCTCACTGGTTTCTGCGCCAGGGTTAGCGCTTGGCGCTGGTCTGGACGCTGCGGTTGCGGGATTTTTTTAATTCGTTCCGGACAAGGCTATTTCGGCCCTTCAGGACTGAAACTCATATAAAAGAGGCCCTAAACCTAATTGGAAGAGATCTAACATATTTTTGGGAGGAGAACACGCCACTTTGGAGGGAAGAACATAAACCATGCTAGAGGAGGCATCTAACTAGTTTTTGTTCTCTTCTCTTCCTCTAATCTCATAGTTTATTAGTTCTAAAATTTTGGGTGCTACATGAACATTGTAGTTTGAAGCTTGAATTATTCTTGGTATTTAATCATACTGGTTTATTTATTCAATCTTGACTTAATTATTTGATTGCTTGATCACCAATTGAATACTATCTATGAATCTATGATTGAACTCAAGAAGGGAATTTTAGATTGCATAAAATATTGAATAGAGCAAGATCTTGAACTCGATCATCAGGAACAGATTTGCGGTTAGGATAGGGATATACCTAATCTCCTTGCATTATTATACGGGAATTATTAATGCGTTCTTGTTAATCCTAATTCTATTGGAATATAAGCGTTAGGTTAACTTGAATAGACGAGTTGTACTTCGGGAGAAGGCTACGAGTATTATTAACCTTGCCAATCAATAAAACAGATAAATTAATTAGACAAATTGTGTGGAAGACTCAACATGATTGTTAACTTCAATCGATCACCGCCGGACATATTTCCGTTAACTTCAAGGGCTGCAATCCAGGTTCTATCGATCCCCTCTTGTCTTGATATTTTAATAGTTTGATATCTTAGCGTAATGTATCTCCTTGCCGCCTATTTTGTTCTTGAATCTTTAGTTAGGATTTGCCCTAACATTATCAAATTATTTGCATTAATGATAGTTTTGCCTACATGCTTATATTGTTATCTACCTGTTTACATCTTTATTTCAAACATCCCCTAGTAGTTCTGTTCTAATTTTGCACATTTTCTTTGTGACCTTTAGTTGTAGAGTATAGCCCCCTTTAGCTATTGTATTGTATTTCTTCACCTATTTGTCTATCCTATAGTTGTAGATTATAATTCCTTTAGTTCCTTTGTTTTATTTCTTCACCTGTTTTTCTGACCTTTAGTTGTAGATTGTAGTTACCGTTAGTTCATCCATTTTATTTTCTTCACTTGTTTTGCGACCTTTAATGGTAGATTATATTACGGTAATTTATTTTATTTTTTTCGCTTGTTGTTGGGATAGTGCTTGTGTAGTGACTCCTAGATTAGTGTTGCTTTGGTGAATGATAGTAGGGTAAGGTCTTATCCTCGGGGGTGTCAGCGCGGGGGAGGGGGCGTGGGAAGGGGGGTGACAGGGCTAAGGGAGCTACTAGGTTGAGAGTGGGGTCTTGGAACATTGGAACTTTGACTGGAAAATCTGTAGAGTTAGTGAAGATTCTCGAGAAGAGGAAGATTAATATAGCTTGTGTACATGCGACTAGGTGGGCAGGGGATAAGGCGCGAGATATGGGCAGTTTCAAACTTTGGTATTCTGGGAGGGTGGGGGCAGGAACGGGGTAGGTATCTTGGTTGATAAAGACCTCCGCAAACTAGTGGTGGAGGTTAGGAGGGTGAATGACAGGCTGATGATTATTAAGGTAGTTGTTGGAGGTTTTACTTGGAACATAATCAGTGCGTACGCACCCCAAGCAGGCTTGGATGAGGAAGTCAAGAGGCATTTCTGGGAGGATTTGGATGAGATGGTGTGTGGTATCCCGCATACTGAGAAGCTTTGCATAGAAGGAGATTTCAATGGCCACATTGGAGCGACGTCTGGGGGATATGATGATACGCATGGTGGCTTTGGTTTTATAGATAGAAATGAATGAGGAACGTCTCTGCTGGACTTTGCTAGAGCATTTGATTTGGTGATAGCAAACTTGAGTTTTCCGAAGAAGAAGGAGCACTTGGTCACCTTCCGGAGTTCGGTGGTTGAGACTCAAATTGGTTATTTACCCTGCAAGAAGTCTGATAGAGGTCTTTGCATGGATTACAAGGTCATCCCTAGTGGGAACCTCTCGCCCCTTCATAGGCTCCTAGTCATGGACCTTGAGATCACGAGGAAGCGGAGGAAGAGGGCGATGTATAGCCAACATAGGATAAAGTGGGGAGCCTTGACGGAAGTTAAAGCACAGGAGTTGGGGTTCAAGCTGGTGACTCTGGGGCTTGAAGGAGTAGTGCGGACGCAAGCGCTATGTGGACCACGACGGCGCAGTGCATTAGGGAAGCCACAAGAGAGGCATTAGGGGTCCCAAATGGTTACTCTGGTAGTCATAAAGAAGATTGGTGGTGGAATAGAAAGGTGCAAGGAAAAGAGTAAACTAAGAAAGCAACATATCTGAAGCTAGTGGAAAGTGTAGACGAGGAGGAGAAGAGGCCGAATAAGAGAATTATAAGTTGGCTAACAAAGAGGTAAAGCTGGTAGTTATGGTGGCCAAGACTGCAGCTTTTGGTCGTTTATATGAGGAACTCGAGGGCCGAAGTGGGGATAAGAGGTTGTTCAGGTTAGCCAAGGCACAAGAAAGGAAGGTGCGTGACTTGGACCAAGTGAAGTTCATCAAGGATAAAGAAGGTAGAGTTTTGTTGGCTGAGGGGCTTATCCGTCGGAGATGGCAGACCTACTTTCATAGTCTCTTGAACGAGGAAGGGGACAAGAGCATTGTACTGGGTGATTTGGAACTCTCCGGGAGTCGTTGTGACTTTAGGTATTGTAGGCGGATTAGAGCTGATGAAGTTAAGGGGCTATGTGTAAGATGTGCAAGGGCAAAGCGACCAGGCCGAATGAAATCCCGGTGGAGTTTTGGAAGAGTGCGAGCAAGGTAGGCTTGGAGTGGTCACTAGGTTATTTAATGTCATTTTAAGAACAAGGAGATGCTTGAAGAGTGGAGGTGGAGCACGATGGTTCCTGTACACAATAACAAGGGTGATATCCAAACTTTCAATAACTATCAGGGTATCAAGATGCTTAGGGCCATACTATGAAAGATTTGGAGAGAGTGGTAGAGCTAAGGGTAAGGAGGAGTGTGTTTATGTTTTAGAATCAGTTTGGGTTTATGTCGGGGTGTTCGTCAACAAAAGCCATCTATCTTTGTGTTAGGAGATTGATGGAGCAGTATAGGGAGAGAAAGAAAGACTTGCATATGGTGTTCATCGACTTAGAAACGTCATATTGAGGGAGATTTTGTGGAGATGTTTGGAGGCTATAGGCATACGTGTTGCCTATGTTAGGTTAAGTAAGGACATGTATGATGGAGTGAGGACGGGGGGTGGGGACTCGGACCATTTTTCGGTTATGATGAGGTTGCATTAGGGGTCGGCTTTCAGCCTTTTTTTGCTTGCTCTGACGATGGACGTACTGACATGCCACATCCAAGGGGAGGTACCGTGGTGCAAGCTATTTGCAGATGATATTGTATTGATTGACAAGACGCAAGATGGTGTGAACACGCAATTAGAGGTATGGAGGCAGACCCTGGAATATAAAGGTTTCAAGTTGAGCAGGACCAAGACAGAATACTTGGAGTATAAGCTCAGTGGCGAGACTCGAGGAGGGGAAGGGGAGTTGAGGCTTGACTCGCAGGTCATCCCTAGGAGAGGTAGTTTTAAGTACCTTGGGTCTGGGAATGGGGAGATTGATAAATATGTCACACATCGTATTGGGGTGGGATAGATGTAATGGAGACTCGCTTCCAATGTGTTGTGTGATAAGAAGGTGCCACCGAAACTTAAGGGTAAGTTCTACAGAGGAGTGGTTAGACCAACGATGTTGTGTGGAGCTGAGTGTTGGCTAGTCAAGATCGCTCATGTCCAAAAGAAGAAGGTAGCATAGATGAGGATGTTGAGATAGATCTGTTGGCACACCAGGTTAGATAGGATCAGAAATGAGGTTATTCGCGATAAGGTGGGTGTGGCCCCTATTGAGAACAAGATGCAGGAAGCGCAGCTTAGGTGGTTTGTTCATGTGAGGAGGAGGAACATAGACGCCATAGTGAGGAGGTGTTAGAGGTTGACATTAGAGGGCCTACGGAGAGGTAGAGGTAGGCCAAAGAAGAGGTGGGGAGAGGTGATTAAGCAAAACATGGCACAACTTCAGCTGACCGAGGACATGACCCTTGATTGGAAGGTATGGAGGTCGAGGATTAGGGTAGTAGAGTGGGTAGTCTAGAGTGTTCATAATAGTGGTATTGGCACGTAATCTCGCTTTCTGTTGGTAGTAGGTTTTTATGACTAACCGTTATTTTCTTTCATTGTTGATCACCTTACTATCTTGTTGTTTTTATTCTGCTATTATATGGCTTTTTGGTACCGTCCCGTCATGTCTATATTTTCATTAATGTGGTGCTTATGCTTTTCTGAGCCGAGGGTCTATTGGAAACAATCTCTCTAACCTCACAAGGTAGGGGTAAAGTTTGCATACACACTATCCTCTCCAGATCCCATAGTGTTGGATAATACTTGGTATGTTGTTGTTGTTGTACCCAACGTGATTGCTAGCCAACCCATAGCTCTAGAATATCGTCTCTCATTGAAGTCTTGTCTAATTTCTCCAACTTGTTTCCTTTAATCTCTTAGTTTACTACTCTACATTAGTTTTAGTTAAATTTTCATACTTTAGAAAATCACTAGAATGGATTAATTCTCTTAGTTTAATTTAGTAGATAGATAATCACAAGTCCCTGAGGGTACGATATCTGGACTTAAAATCCTATACTACTTGTACGATCATGTATACTTGCGTGTGTGTTTGGGAGCCACAGCTACTAAGACTCCTTTGTATTTGAAACCTATTCCCAGACATAATTAGCAATGCTTCCCTTAATGTGATGACATCTTCATCCTCCTCTTGGACTTCACATGATGACACTGTTAGTAGTCCTTCTATGATATGATCTCTGTTAGGTGCCCTTTGTGTATGTTTGCGACCCTGTGTTTAGTTGTGTCTTTGTTAGATCTTCATGACTATATACATGCCAAAATTGCTTTGAGATTTCATTGAGTTAAGTATACTAGACTTAACTTGTGAACTCCAAAGAAGCTCTTTGTTATTATTGCTTGAATATAATTGCCTGCTTCATTTAAATGAAATTAGTTTGAAGTTAAAAACTCTCAAAGAAATGAACATGTCATCATTTCTTAAGGTTAAATAGGATTGGTGGTTTGAAATCCTATTAATCTCCTTAGAAGTGCTCTAAGATAAAATATGTGATCCTATCCTGATGGTAGTTTGATATTTCTGGTAGTATCAGTGGGAATTCTGATTATGATTACTGCTTTTGAAATTCTGTCAATACTCTTTAAATGTCCTATTTAACATTGTTAGCATGTCCTCATTATCAGGGTTATTGATCTATATTTATCATGGAAGCTGTTTGAACTATTTCTGTATTAGCATTCTTTAGAAAGCATCAACTATAGCAATGACTTGTAATGTGGTTAGCACTCTTCAGGATTTCAGTTGTGATTGTTAACCTACCCTCTCTAATTCTCTCAGATATTTAGTTGTAATTGTTAGTCTACAACTCTGTTAACAATTTCAAAATTCTTAATTAGCATTGTTAACTTGTGTATACTTAAAGGGCAAGGCTTAATCAACCTGTAACTAGTGTAATTGAGTGCTGTTAAGGCAAATTCACTTGTTTTTATAAGTTGTTACAGACTGGAACTATGTTCTCTGTCTCTCTACCCTCAAGAAGCTTAACCTCAGATGTTTGATTTCTTAACATTAACATGAAGATGTGTGTTTGAAACCTATTTCTTTGGTCCTGTTTAATGTTTTAATCAGCCATTTAGTTTTGAAAAATAGTTATAATAATGTAGATAAACTGTCTTGTAGTCATATGGTATTTTGTTTTGGCCCTCATGAGAAAGGTATACACTTATGTGGTATGGTACTGCTATAGTGATTGGTTTACATTGAAACTGCCTCATTGGCACTTAAACCTGTGGGGAAGACTGAGTCATTAATGGTTATGGGTATTTGGGAGTAGAATTTAACTCTTGGTTGGGCTATTCGTCATGGCACAAGCATTGCCCAGGGTTCCGAGACCCTTGAGAACTTTGAAATGTCAGCAAATTCAAAGGGGGCTTTGACCTTGAGTGGAACTCTACCCTTAGCCTCTAATCTATTGATATTTATTACTCTTTTTTGGGTTTAGTATTTAATGACAATGAATATTTTCAATGTAAATCACTTTGCCATATGTAACCCCCAAATTAGTATAACCTTTCATGATATTTAATTACTGCTAGTTGTTATATTTTGTTTAAGTCACTTACTTATATATTTCATGCATGATTGTAAGTATCGAATATTATTCTAATGACTTTCTCTCTTTCCTTTTTTTGAACATGTACAACCATTGGGCCTGCTGAGTTCTTAAGGAACTCAGGCTCAAACCTCGTACCAATACATCTAAAAGCCTGGAGTTCATTGCTGTCCATCCATGCTGATTGTTGGGCCTACCTCTTTCAGGTCCAAACCAGAGTCACTCCTCACCCCTTTTCTACTTCATTATATTTTGTTGTTTACATTCTTTTACTTGTATATGACGCTGCTCTCATCATATTTGATTTAATGTTTTACTTTATCTTTTGAATTACATAGATAACTTAAGCAAGCCTTAAAAGACATAGGTTTAAAAGAAATATTAGGTAGTAATAATTTTCTATTCGCTAATCATGTACTGCACACTAATCTGTTATGTTTTACTAACCCTTTCATGAAGATTTTTCAAAGCTGAAATAACTTAGCAAAGGCGGAAGCC